>CM069921.1:42760883-42855993 GCA_036172225.1 Cryptocoryne crispatula var. balansae
ATTAGTATCTCTACTTTATTCTTAATCTCAGATAATTTCTCAAAGGTCTTAGATTTGTACTTCATAAAGTACATGTATCCATACCTAGAGACATCATCTTTGAAATAATGAAGTAGAAATATTCTTCTTTAGCCTTACTTTGAAATAATGGGCTGACATATGTAGACACGCCAAATTCGCCTAATTCAGAGCCTAAAACTCATGTTTTATAGGGTAACATGTGCGATTGACCTTATAATGATGCCGGGTCTTTTAAAAATTGATTTGGAGCTTCGCCGAACGAAATCGGATGTTTTCTGACGTTTTCCGCAAAAAAAGCCGTAATTTCCGAGCGAAAGCCACACGTAAATCGTGTAAACACGGAAGTTGTCTGAATGACCAATGCCTAATGATCATGCATTGATGTTTATGGTCATATTCACACCCCGAACATGTTTTGTTGCATTCCGTGCCTTTCCGGTTTGCCGTCGAAGTCATTTTGACCTGTATCGGATCTTCTGTTCACTGCCCTAACTTTAGGATAAAATTATGATGTTTTGGAGGGTGTGATGGTTGATCTGATGCTATATAAAGCTTCTTTGGCCTGTTATCTTTCCAACGCAACAAACGGCGTCGAATTCTGAGTTCGGGAGTGTTCGCAATGGCTTCCGAAAGAAGGACGCGCGAAACCAATCCCATGCGCCCGGGACTCAGGGCACGTGCCCATGCGCCCTACCAGTGAGGCACGTGACCTCGTGCCCTCACTTGAGGGCACATGCGCCCCACCCTTGAGGCACGAGGGACCCAGTCTTTCACCGGGACTCTACCACTGAACCGACAGTTGGATAAGACCAAATTTTTCGGGATTTGTGCCCATGCGCCCTCACTGGGGGGCACATGCGCCCCTCAGTTGGGCGCATGCGCCCTGCACCAGGGCGCATGCGCCCAGGGGTGGGGCGCAAGGCCCCTATTTTTTAGCCTTGATAACGCTGTTCGTTCTCCTATAAATTAACTCTGATTCCGGTCGTTCCAAAGGCATGAGCATGACCCCCCAGGCATCTCAAGACGTCCAATCACCCTCCTGCATCGATTTGGTGATTTTTAGAAAGAGAATTTCGAGTTTTTAGAGAGAGAAAAGTCGGTTCAAGAGAGGGGAAGGCTGTTCTGCAGGTGATCTGCCAAGTCTCTCTTCTTTGGCCTCTACAGCAGTGTGTTGACGTCTTCTGTCCAAGCTATCTTCATCAAAGTTCTTCCTCTCCAAGACTTCTTGAGTTTTCAATCGACAGAACTTGATTCCGAGGTCGGGGCTGATCCTGACGAGCGCAGAGGCAAAGTCGCACCTGGCAGATCCTGGACTGCTGCTCGGCTTTTTCGACAACACAGATTTGGCTATATCTTTCTCTATTCAACTCAGAATCTTTCAGTTCTTTTTCCTATCTCTTTGTTTAGTGATTCTCCATCCTCCTATCATTTTTTTACATTTTTTGCATTACTTTTATTCTGTTTATCCGAAAATAAAAAAATGGGTTAGAGATAACCCGAATCCGGTCAGTTTCTAGTCAATTGTGTGTTTTTTATGTTATTCTCTTTACATATACTCCACTTTGTCTAGTTATAATTGTCTATTTCACTTGTTTATTTGTATAGTTGCACATAATATCAAGCACCCACACGTTGAGGGCTCTTCTTCATCGGCCGGCCGAAGAAGGAGAAGCTTTAACTCACATTCTTCACGCTAAGGTACACACGGTCATTTTAATTCTATAAATCGGAACCCACGGTTCCTGGCGACCACATGTCTTAATTTCTTTCTTCTCACCCTCCTCCCACATGACCCGAACTGTCTCTTTGGTGATCGAGCGACGCCAAGGGATGAAAGTTCGGGGATCAATGTGAGTGTGGGATCGAGGTGAGATTTGCTTTCCGAGCTTTATTCCTTTCTTTTCTCATCCCCTCTTGAGGTGACGATCTGGATTCACGGACTTCCCTGAAAAGGAGAGGACCCCATCGAATTTTCAGAGTCGACAGCTTTGTGGCGACCACGGTTGGACAAGCAGATCTTTGTGGCGACCACGGTGGGACAAGCGTCCTTCTTTCCACCTCTCTTAAACTTCATGCCATCTCAAAATTTCTGATTTCACCCATCTTTCATCAGATCTGAAGTACCAAGTATGCCATTTAATTTTTGCATTTTATTTAAACCGGTTCCCACGTGAACCACCCTTTTCCTTTTAAACCGGTTCCCACGTGAACCAATCTCTTTCTTTACTTCGGTTCCCACGTGAACCAAACCACTTTCCTTCAGATCTATCCCCACTTGGATCAGATCTTTGTTCACCTTTAATTGGCCCCACGTGGCCCTCTTTTGATCATTCAAACCGGTTTCCACGTGAACCACCCCTTTTTACCCAAAACCAGTTCCCACGCGAACCACCTTTACCTTTTACCCAAGTTCCAACATCGGTCCCCATGTGGACCACCCTTTTGCTTGGCTATCAGATCTGAACCCTCTTCTTTCCATCACTTTTCACTATCTCCATTTGGCTCACATAAGAAACAAGTCTAGATTCTAGTTTCTAGTTGCTTCTCTAGTTTCTAATTGCTTGTCTGATGTTGATTGCTTGTTTATTTAAGTTCATGTTTTGTTACTTTTTTTATTACTTGATTGCATTCTCTGCTTCTTCTCTCTACCTTCTTCTTTTACACTTTTTTTGAGGCGGGAGCTCACTCTCTCATTTACACCTCCCATCCAAAACACCCTCTTGGTGGATTCTGACCTCTCTTCTGGGATATTCCTTCCTAGTTGACTTGGTTGGCTTTCATCAGGGCCTCCGTAATTCCTCATACGTGGAGTATTCCTCTTCACGATCGGGTTGGTTGTACCACTCCCCAAAACCCGAAGCATCCTACGTTACCTACACGTGGTGAGATTGTGTGAAACCTAGGTCATTGGAGATTGGAGTTAGGATCCTAACCCATTTGTTGAGAGAACAATTCTTAAGAAAATTCATAAACCTAAGATTTAATCAAAATCATTGCGTAATCTTGCTTTCAAGTCTTTGCATAACTTGTTTGTCAAACAAAAATTCAAACCTCTAACTTTTTGCAAGATACTAAAAAAACAGAAAAAAAGTTCCTTGTTTACTTTGTCAACTTGTTTATTTTACTTTCTCCTTTAAGTTCAATGCAACTAAGGTCTAGAAGGCACGTTGGAATGGCGGAACAACCTGAACATTGAGAGCATGAGATGGGTCATCAACCAAATCCGTCAGATGGCCGTGTTAATCCATTGTTTGAGTCACAAGCGCAAGAAGTCCCTCAACCATCTGCTCCTCGTGATGTTGAACAACTCTTTACGGAGTTGTCTCTCTATACTGACCCAGAAACCTATGCCCGCATACAATCCATGGTGAAGGGCAAAATGGCCTCAGATAAAGCTGAAGTTAACCAAGTTTCCTTATCTCCTCGTCCTCTAGTTCAACCACCACTTATTCAATCACCCTTGGTTCAACCTCCTGTTGTTCAACGATCTGTGATTTAACTATCATTAGCACAACCATCTATTGTTCAACCGTCTGTGGTCCAACCCTCATTTGTTCAGCCATCTTATTTCAACCATGTTGCTCCCTTGACCCATCAAGTCATGGGACAATCTTCAGTGAATTTGCCAAGTCATGCTCCTCAATTTCAGAACCATGTCTCTAACCACATACCCCCACCACTAAACCAAGAACCTGCTCTCACCAGGGCAATCATGGATCAACTCACCCAGATGAATGAACGTTATGAAGAGCTGAGATGTCGCCTGGACTCCAAGTCAGTTCCTGAGATTTCCATTCCTTCTCTGCCAGTCCTACACCTGCCACCTTCTGAGCTACCAGTTTATCGCCGCTACAATGGTACTGGCAACCCTTTTCTCCACCTAAAAGATTTTCTTTACGAGTCCTCATTCTGGAAAGATGATCGTAGGGTTCTTGCTTTCTTATTCCGCCGATCACTAGAAGGGTCTGCATTGGAATGGTTCTACTCACTCGACTCCTTTGAGGCAGGAGACTTCGATATTGTGATGACAAAATTCTTGCAGAGATACAGAGACCGGGTGGCACCAGCATGCTCTGTTACATATTTGATTGCTGAGAAGATGAAGCCCGAAGAGGACTTCATAAAGTTTGCTGATCGCTGGAGGGGAATGGCAGAGAAACTGACAGATGTGATTTCTAAAGGGGAACAAGTGAAGATGCTTATTGGAAACACTACACCTGCCTTGAGGAATGTCTTGATAATGCACCGTCCTACCGCAATGAATGAACTCTATGACAGTGCCCGATACTTGCAAGCCCACTTCAAGGATGCCACAATGATAAATCCATTTGATCCCAAACCTAGAAACTTTAGAAAGACCCCCTCTGCACTAGTTGGGCCTACAACCGAGGGAGTGGTCAACAACGAAGCTGTAAATATTGTAGGGAACCAGGGAGGGAACCGTCAAAACCAGTTCAGAAACCTACCACAGAACCCTTCCTATTACCCCCCTCAGCAACAAGTTAGGCCACCACAACCACGACAACCACAACAACCGCCGCAACCCGGTAGCACAACCCCGGCAACCTCGTCAACCTACCTACAATAGGGCACCGCCACCACCCAATCGAGGCACCACGAAGGGGAGGTCCTAGGAGAGAGAACTACCAGCAACTCCCTTACTCCTTGACCGACATCTTCAATGTACTCATGGCAGAAAAACAGTTGGAATTGCCCAAAGAAAGAGAGGTTTGGCCAACAAATGTAGATATGTCCCGATACTGTGCTTACCACCGGTGTCCTGGTCACACTATAGAAGTGTGCTTTCAATTCAAGGATTACATCCACGATCTGAATGACTAAGGCAGCATTGATTGGGCTGAAATGGGGGAATGCATACAGGTGATGAAGGCTAGGCAGCAGCAGCGGCAGCGTCCACCGGCTCAACCTCAACAACAACCTGGCTTGGGGATTGTTCATAATCCGCTCCCATTACATGCTCCCGCTCCAGCACCAGCACCAGCACATCCAAACCTAGGAATTGGTCTAGTACACTCCATTGTCCAGGGAGATGCCAATCGTGCTCAAGGTTGGCAACTAGAAAACCAAAATACAACCATGCCTGTCAACCCGGCTAGGCCTCCTGCTAGGAACCCTCCTAGACAAATAATCCGTGCACCTTCTACTCCACAACTACCACAAAGCTCAATAACCCAACCACTGGCCGCCACTTCTTCTCGCCGGCCCATCATTAGGCCAGCCCCCTCTCTAATTACACCTCCTTCAACCATTGTTACACACCGACCCTTGCTCATCCGACCACCACAATCACCACCAAACCTGAACTCCTAGCCTACGAGCTCTACCACTCCAAAACCCCAACCTATCATACCACCAACCCCATAGCCTACCACATTACCAACACCTTCATTAAACTCATCAACCACTTCTGCTCCCCGGTCTCTTCTTATTAGGCCACCGGTATCACCATCACTACCACCTCCAAATCCTACCCCTCTACCAACTAACCCAATCATCCTAGAACCACCAATCCCATTGCCTACCATACTTGCACCTACACCACCTGTTCCCACCCCAGTTAACCCATCACCTCTACTTGACCGCCAAATAGCCCCGATGCTTCGGAGTGGGAGGATGTTCCAGAGACTCTTTCCCCAAGCCGGTACTCGACCGCAGGATACAGTGGAGGAGGAACAAGTGGAAGAACCCTTGCCAGGCATAGCCTATGATCTGTTAAAGCATTTAGATAAAACACCGGCCCGTATTTCCATACTTGAGTTGATCTAAAGATCAAAGGTGCACCAGGAGATTCTACAGCAGTACTTGCAAAGGGTCATGGTGAATGAAGATCTCCCACCTGAGAAGATCACTACAGTGTTAGCCCCTAGAAGTGAGCACCTAACACTCACTTTCTCTCAGGAAGAATTAGCAGATCTAGATTTTAGGAGATATGCTTTGCATGTGGCTGTTATCATCTGCAATGTCGAAGTGAAATCATGTTTGGTTGACACTGGAGCTTCTATCAACGTTATGCCGCCAGAAACTTTGCAGTTGTGTGGCATTTCTGAGTAAGAAATCAAGCCATCCTGTGCCATGGTGACAGCCTACGACAACTCCAAGAAGTCTGCACGTGGGGTGGTCACTCTAGAAGTCAAACTTGGACCATGTACGGTCAACAGACTTTCATCTTCTAGAATTGGATCCATCCTTTCAGGCTATACTTGGGAGGCCATACTTGGAGGCAATAGGAGCTGTAGCTTCAACAAACCACCAGTGCATAAAGTTTCCCTTT
This sequence comes from Cryptocoryne crispatula var. balansae, assembly GCA_036172225.1. Lineage (NCBI taxonomy): Eukaryota > Viridiplantae > Streptophyta > Magnoliopsida > Alismatales > Araceae > Cryptocoryne > Cryptocoryne crispatula. The sequence goes on from CM069921.1 coordinate 42,767,197, forward strand.
AAAGGACAGGTGGTCAAGGTGACTAGCATGCCTATAAGGGACGAGCTGAACGATGCTTCTTTACCCCTAGGTCTGTCAATACAACCCCAGATCTCAGTGGGAGAATTGCAAGAAGTCAGATGCATGACCGCCTCTCTACCAGACACACTGGGATGGCGAATGATGATGAAATTGGGCTATTAGCCTTGAAGAGGTTTAGGCAAGGATCTTCAAGGGATCACTCGGCCAATTGAAACTGTGAAAAGGCCACGCAGGCAGGGGTTGGGATATGAAGAGGGTTCCATCCCAAGGAGGATCTTCCAGCCAGGATATGCCATGGGGCTCCATACATTCTTTATCAAAGGGGAGACCATGATGATGGCTGAATATGGCAAAAGTTCCGTGATAGCTGTCAAGAGAAGGAAGGCTCCAGATGAAGAAGAAGAAGACTTGGAAGACTTATGCTTATCTTTGACTCGTCTGTTCTCAAGTGGGGAAGAGCACTAGGAATCACTCAAGGGCAGACCAATATTGGATCATCTGGTTGAGCATACCACCCAAGTCAAAACCATTCCACGAGGCCCAAATACAACAACGCCATGTTTGAACCTCGTACCATTGTTTCTAGATCTTTTGGATGGGCTTCAGGGCCCACTTACCCACTTTGGGCCCATGTGCCCTCTTCAACCTTCCACTCTTACTGGGCCAGCTTGCCCATTTGCTTCCCTCATCAACTTCAGAACTGAAGGCTTTTCTCAACATGGGCTCACATGCCCATTTATTTTTGAAATCGGGTCCACGTACCCGTTTACTTTTTTCATTAGTTTTGGACCCATGTGTCCACTTTCTGTTACCGTTGGGCCCACGAGCCCCTTTTTCCCCTTTATTCTTAAGTTTTTCTCTCTATTAATTCAGTCATCTTCTAGCAAGCCTCGAGTCACTCAGGCTCATTCTATCTTTTTACTTGAGAATCCCCCCAAAAAAAAAACGTCTTCTCTAAAACTCACATTTCCATCGAGGAGACATCTCTACTCATCCCAGAGGGTGCTCCCAATCAGGGATCCCCCTTTTCTGAAACATTGATCGATTTGCTCGATCCTCCCTCCACTGTAAATACCACCTTTCCAGCTTTATCTTCAGTAGGTCAAGTTAGGTTAGGAAATAGGAAAGTCAGAGGTAAAGGAGTTTCAAACAGATATCTGCAACAATTGGCATAGAAATGTGTACAGTCTTGACTGATCAGTTAGGGCGATGGCAGAGTTTCTTATCACAATTTGATATCACTTATGTCCCACAAAAGGCAATCAAGGGTTATGCTATCGCTGAACACCTTGCCCATCATCCCATACCCATCTTTGACCCAGTCCGGTCGGAGTTCCCGGATGACGAACTAATGTCAGTCCGATCTTCCAATCTTTGGACATTATATTTTGACAGGGCTCTGAACTCTTATGGTAGAGGGATAGGTATTGTCCTTCTATCACCTAAAGGTGTCACCATTCCACAGGCTTTTCAGCTTAACTTTCCAGCAACCAACAATATAGCTGAGTATGAAACCTTGCTGGCCGGGCTGGAGGCCGATCATTTCCATGGTGCCACCGAACTGAGGGTGATAGGTGATAGTCAATTGATCCTACGCCAAGTCCTATCCAAGTACCGAACTTCTCATCCAAACCTCAAACCCTACCAGGAGCTCACCACCTGCTACATCAAGCTATTCTTCAAACTCACCTTTGTCCATGTCTCCCGCTCTCAGAATATCCTCGCCAATGCCTTAGCTTCACTAGCTTCATCTCTATCTGTCCCGCTAGGCAGGCAAGTGCGAACTATCCACATTTGTAAGAGGACAATTCCAACAATTGAGGATGGACATTTTCTGAAGGTTAAGGAAAGATTCAACAGAAAGGAATACTTGGAACATAAAGAAGAAATCTCCTTGATTGAGTTGGAAGAATTAGAAGAAGGTGAGAGACCTTGGTATGACGAGATTGCGAGGTATTGCCAAGATCAGTTGTATCCACCTGGATCAACTACCAAAGAAAAGAAGACAATTAGAAGAGTATCCCAGAGGTATACAATCCTAGGAGGAGTGCTCTACAAGAGAAGCCTAAGTGGAATCTTACTCAGGTGTCTTGATGAAGAAGAAGCCGAGTTGGTGCTGAAAGAAGCACATTCTAGAGTTTGTGGTGGTCATGTGAATGCCCAAGCCCTTGCTAAGAAAATCATCCGACAAGGGTATTATTGGCCAACTCTAGAAGAAGACTGCTCCATCTTTGTCCGGCATTGTCATTCATGTCAACTCCATGCTGACAAGATTCACTCTCCCGCACCTTCCCTTCATCCAATTCATGCCCCATGGCCTTTCGCCATGTGAGCTTTTGATATCATTGGCCCCTTGAGTGACCTCAACTCCGAAATGCGCTCAAAATCATTCATTCTGACGGCAACGGAGTACTTCACAAAGTGGGCTGAAGCGGAAGCATTCGTGGAGATTAAAGCATCAACAGTCTGCTCCTTCATCAAGCGCAACATCCTGGCAAGGTTCGGGATCCCCAGCGACATCGTCACCGATAATGGGCCACAATTTCTTTCTCAAGATCTGCGTGATCTTTGCAACAGGTATTGCATTTCATTGCATCATTCATCACCATACTATCCTCAAGGCAATGGTCAAGCAGAAGCCACCAACAAAACCTTAATCAAAATCATCAAGAAATCTTGTAAGTCTAGCAAATTTGCCGACTGGCCTGATAAGCTTGTAGATGCTCTATGGGCTTATCGTATTTCTGTAAGAACTCCCACTGGACAAACCCCGTATGCTTTGGCATATGGGATGGAAGCAGTGGTCCCTTACGAAGTATTACTTCCATCTCTCCGAGTTCAGCTCGACAGGGATATTCCTGTTGATGAGAGAAGATAATCTCTCCTTGCACAGCTTGAACTCTTGGATGAAAGAAGGCTAGCCTCCGTTGAGCATGCCCGGACTTATCAGAATAGACTTAAAAGGTTTTATCAAAAGAGGGTGGTCGAGAGAAAATTCGAGATCGGTGAGATGGTAGTCAAACGCATATTCGTTAAGCCAGGGGGTCCCCACTCCAAGTTGCAACCGAACTGGGAAGGGCCTTTTGTAATCATTGAAAAGTATCCAGGCAATGCATATGAATTGACTAATGCAGATGGAGAAAAATTGAATCATCCTTGGAATGGAGTTTACCTTAAAAAGTACTTTCCATAAAAATGGAGAAACCACTGGTATATCCTCAAGTCATCGATCCTAGGTTGTTCGTGAGAAGTCAAGGGTAGGTACCATCCTACACACACAACACTTCCCAATCCTAGAATCCAGACAACCCGACACTTGCGAAAGGCAAGGCAGAAATCTAGAAATAGAAGGAGTACCCTTACCCTATTCTCTTCAACTCGGTCCAAGATAGGGAGAGAAGATTAGAGAGGGTAGTATCGAAAACACTCGCCACCCTAGTAGGAGGCCATCTCAGAGGGTACAAAAGGGTGCCAAAAGATGGGCAATGAACCCCTCAGGTTAGAAGAAAAAAAATGATCAACTTGTCTGAATGAGTAGCCAGAATGATAGTCAAGGCAAAAGGCACTAAAAGATGGGCAATGTCCCCACGGGTCAAAAACCTGTCCAAATATGTGCCACATACAGAAAAGAGAAAAAAACCAAAGAGGCCGAACCCCAATGGGTAATTTGAGTGAGAGTAGAGAAATCCCTCTCAGCATCTTCAAACCCTATCAAGGACTTCCTCTATACTCTTCCTCCTTAAACCCCTTGGGTAGGGTAAACCGACCAAATCCAGGTGGAATCCAAGCCGATCATAGGAAGAAGGTTAGAAGGATTCTAGGTAGGGAACTTTATTCTTGCACGTGGCATCTACCACTTGAGTCTTGACAAACCCCAAAGACCGATCACTTGTCTCAAATACTAGCATTTTCTCCACAAAAAAGAGGAATATTTCAAAAAAAAAACCAAAAAATGCATATTTCAAAAACCCAAAAAAATGCATATTTCAAAAACCCAAAAAAATGCATATTTCAAAAACCCAAAAAATTGAATATTTCAAAAAAACCAAAAAAATGAATATTTTAAAAATTCAAAAACTATACATATTTCAAAAATCCAAAAAAACTTGAATACTTTTGAAAATAAAAAAAATGATTGTTTTCAAGAAAACCCAAAAAGAAATTTTTTTGCTCAGTCATGATCATTGCCTTAGTTGCATCCATGTTTATTTGACTGTCATGCATATTTCCATTTCTGTATTGCATATCCATTTTTTTACTTTAATTACCTTGTTAAGAAGGCTCTTCCCTTTGACCTAAGTCAAAGTTGACCATAATAGGAAAAGGGATGAGTCATGGTGAAGATCTAATCCCCTTTTTAAGTGTTACAGGCATTTCAATACAGGAGAGGAGAGGATTCACACCATGACAGGTAAGTTCTCTCAACTCTTACATTTTATTTTAGTTATTTGTTTTATTATATCTTGTTAATAAGGCTCCTCCCTTTGACTCAAAATCAAGGCATACGATATACAGGCAAAGGGATGAGTAATGATAAAAATTTAATCATTTTCATTGAGTATTTGCAGGAGCTGAAGAAGCAAAAAGAGAAGGGCGAAAAGGTACAATTTTTTTCTGAAAAAAAAAATTTTTTCCTCAGGGCGCATGTGCCCTCATCTGGGGGCACATGGCCAAGTGCCCCACCCCAGGGCGCATGGCCAGGTGCCCCCGATCGGGGGCACATGGACAAAAAATTCAAAAAATTCAGAAAAATCTCAAAAAATCAGAAATTGTCTATAATGTTAAAAGTGACATTTTTCCTAAAGAAACCATCATCAAAAAAATTTTTTTTATCTCTAAATGATGGTTCTAATAGTGAAAACTTCAGTTGTTCATTTCAGGATAATATGCTTTTTTCATCTGTTGGGTACTAACAAAAAATGTGCAGGCAACCTTTTAAGTCCTAACAGGTGAATTGGCGAGATCAGTGTTCCCCAAGGAACATCATGCCAACCTTGCGGTGAAAAGAAAGGAAGCACCACCTAGCTGAACATTCTCATGGTGTTGTATTCCGTCAGAAGGCAAGACAAGGATGGACCAGAGATGCTGGTCGATGCGCCACGCCTGGAGATTTCACTCAAATCCACATTCTCATCAATCTCACATCACATCATCACCATCACTTCATTTTTGCACTTCACATCACTCCTACTATCTGTCACCTAATTATGTTAGGTCCATTTGATACATATTATATGCATTAATGTTGAAGACCATGAGAGTGAAAATGACTGGGCCCGAGGTCCCCTTCAACAAAATCTACGATGGCTTGGTCATTTCTTCACACTCACGGATAAGCCAAAATTGAACATTGGAAGGACGATGGTTCCTAATCAGGTGTCTTGACCTCCAATAGACAATCTATATCTTCAACTATTTTCTACATAATTTTCTATGTTTTCACATCCATCTCCTTTTCATTCTTCACCATTACTAATTTTATCCCTTCATGTTTTATTCCGTTATTTTATTCCACCATGTTTTATTCTGTCATTTCTTTTATCCCACCGTGTCTTTTATTTTACCCACCGTGGCAATTGTCATGCCATTGTTTCTTCTTTCCCATCATTCTATATTAGTCCCACCATTATATTTCAATCCCACTATGACTTAAATCTGTCTTGTCGTTTTCCGAATACTTGATTTTCTGCTAGAACATGATTCATGGTTTTCACGATACCCGAGCAATTTTGTTATGCTTAAACGAACCCTTTTAGAATTTGAGATTATTCCACTCAGAATTAAACTGAGTATTTTGGTGAAACATGAATGAACTTGAGATTCCAAATATGATGGATTGGTATTCTTTTCTTTTTAAGATCAACTTCTCTTTTACAAACTTTAGCCCATCACAGTACAAGAACACCGCAAAGTTCGGGTTGCTGGCTGATGATGAACCTACGAATTCGAGGACTCCTCACCACACTGAGGGTTGGCTACATCCTTTTATCCTTTATCATTTACCTTTTCATCTCTCATTCCAAGGGCATGTCTTTTACCAGTCAATTATATGAGGTTTTGATAGAACATGAAAGCGATCTAGAATACTCAGCGAGATTCATATTGCTGGATCAGGTAGATAAGCGTGTCTATATCTACACCTTGATGCCACCTTTTCAGTCCATCATCATTCCATTCCGCTACATTCATCTACGTTCACTTGCATTCCATTACAGTTCACTACGAATCACTCCGCTTCATTACACGCCATTCCCTTACAAAGCCGACATCAAGGCGAGGCAAGCTGTAGACACGCCAAATTCACCTAATTCAGAGCATAAAACTCATGTTTTATAGGGTAACATGTGCGATTGACCTTATAATGATGCCGGGTCTTTTAAAAATTGATTTGGAGCTTCGCCGAACGAAATCGGATGTTTTCCGACGTTTTCCGCAAAAAAAGCCGTAATTTCCGAGCGAAAGCCACACGTAAATCGTGTAAACATGGAAGTTGTCTGAATGACCAATGCCTAATGATCATGCATTTAAGTTTATGGTCATATTCACACCCCGAACATGTTTTGTTGCATTCCGTGCCTTTCCGGTTTGCCGTCGAAGTCATTTTGACCTGTATCGGATCTTCTGTTCACTGCCCTAACTTCCGGATAAAATTCTGAAGTTTTGGATGGTGTGATGGCAGATCTGATGCTATATAAAGCTTCTTAGGCCTGTTATCTTTCCAACGCAACAAACGGCGTCGAATTCTGAGTTCGGGAGTGTTCGCAATGGCTTCCGGAAGAAGGACGCGCGAAACCAGTCCCATGCGCCCGGGTTCCTGGTCACATGCGCCCGGGACCCAGGGCATGTGCCCATGCACCCTACTAGTGAGGCACGTGACCTCGTGCCCTCACTTGAGGGCACATGCGCCCCACCCTTGAGGCACGAGGGACCCAGTCTTTCACCGGGACTCTACCACTGAACCGACGGTTGGATAAGACCAAATTTTTCGGGATTTGTGTCCATGCGCCCTTACTGGGGGGCACATGCGCCCCTCAGTGGGGCTCATGCGCCCTGCATGCGCCCAGGGGTGGGGCGCAAGGCCCCTATTTTTTAGCCTTGATAACGCTGTTCGTTCTCCTATAAATTAACTCTGATTCCGGTCGTTCCAAAGGCATGAGCACGACCCCCCAGGCATCTCAAGACGTCCAATCACCCTCCTGCATCGATTTGGTGATTTTTAGAAAGAGAATTTCAAGTTTTTAGAGAGAGAAAAGTCGGTTCAAGAGAGAGGAAGGCTGTTCTGCAGGTTATCTGCCAAGTCTCTCTTCTTTGGCCTCTACAGCAGTGTGTGGACGTCTTCTGTCCAAGCTATCTTCATCAAAGTTCTTCCTCTCCAAGACTTCTTGAGTTTTCAATCGACAGAACTTGATTCCGAGGTCGGGGCTGGTCGTGACGAGCGCAGAAGCAAAGTCGCACCTGGCAGATCCTGGACTGCTGCTCGGCTTTTTCGACAACACAGATTTGGCTATATCTTTCTCTATTCAACTCAGAATCTTTCAGTTCTTTTTCCTATATCTTTGTTTAGTGATTCTCCATCCTCCTATCATTTTTTTACATTTTTTGCATTACTTTTATTCTGTTTATCCGAAAATAAAAAAAGGGGTTAGAGATAACCCGAATCTGGTCAGTTTCTAGTCAATTGTGTGTTTTTTATGTTATTCTCTTTACATATACTCCACTTTGTCTAGTTATAATTGTCTATTTCACTTGTTTATTTGTATAGTTGCACAGAATATCAAGCACCCACACGTTGAGGACTCTTCTTCATCGGCCGGCCGAAGAAGGAGAAGCTTTAACTCACATTCTTCACGCTAAGGTACATACGGTCATTTTAATTCTATAAATCGGAACCCACGGTTCCTAGTTGTAGACACGCCAATTTGGCCTTATTTAGAGCATAAACCATTATTCCATTGGCAAAATCTCTTTTAGACCATCAAAATCATGATGAACCACCCTTTTGGATGAGCTGAGGTGCTTATTGGAAATATGAGGATGATTTTATAATTTCTAATCAAATCCGTGTTTGCCGAACAAGAGACTCTTGGTGGTGTGCCATATTATGCTTTTCCCAGCATATCATCTACTTGAAAATTTTTCACAGGATTATGTGGACATACAATGAAGAAGTACTCAACATCAATAATCTTTTCCTCTGAGTCCTCTTTTCAATGCAACAAACGGCATTCAATTCTGATCTACCATTTGTCCGCAGTGCCTTTTAGAAGTCAGATGCGCAGTTCTGTCCGCACGCAGCACCAATCAAGCCCAATTGCATGCAAGCCCAGCCCATTGGGCACATATCTGACCAATTCACGACCTTACCTTCATTTTTCCTCCTCCACATCACTTTTTATAGTATCTGGAAGCTTCATGGTCGAAATTAGCATCATCTAATGATGGCAATCCAACTTGTTGTCTTGTATATCAAGACTTGCCATTTTTAGACTAGATTTGTTTCCTCTTCAAGTGGAGACATATTTTGAGCATGGAGAAGGTGATCCACGGTTTTCAATCTCTCTCAATCATTTAGGTAAGTTTCTATATACCTCAGGATGAAAATCAGCAACATTAATTGAAGGAAATCCAACCTATGGTCGGATGTATCAAAACTTGCTATTTTTTGACCTGTTCTTCATCCCCTATAAAGGGAGACTCATATGAACGACCTAAGAAGGGCATCCCCATCATCCAGCACTTCTATCTTCGTCCTCCATCCACCCTAGGCTCTTCCCAATCTCCCCAAATCATTCTATCTTCGTCCCGGTGCCCGGAGATCATCCCAAAGTGAAGAAGAAGCCGGTCTATGCTCCAACGTGCTGCACTGCTGATCATCGGCTTCTACAGATATTTATAGTCATTTTATGACCTGAATTCCTTCATACTAAGTGTGACACATCAAGATATCCTTCATCTTCAACAAACGGAGATCAATTCTGACATTCCCTCGGCATGTTATGGCTTCAACACCGGCACTGCACAGACTGATCCGAAGTCTTCTCTTCTAAGTCATCATCTTCTCAGTCAATTTCAGTACATTTAATGGTGGATTCAACCTATGAATCCTTCATAGAAATTATTACCCGGTGAGTTATCTTTTATCTCCAACAAGAATCATTCAATTTTGATATCTGTGGTGCCCATAGCATGTCCTACATCGACATTGTGCTGGGAGTTTCCAGAACTTCACTGCCCAAGATCCGGCTTATCAAGTAAATTCAGATTACTTATAATAATATTAAGGCAAACTTGTCTTCATATAAAACCACCCTCGGTGAGTTATATTTATTTTGAAATAAATTTCACTTGATTCTTACATCGGTGCTGTCCTCTACGGTCTCTACATCAGAGCCGCGCAGTTTACATTAAATCTGTCCAACCCAGTTGCCACTTTGCCTGAGTTGTGTTGTCTTTAACCATTTATATTCTTTTTTCTTCATTCATATCATTTAATTCATGTTTAATCATCATTTTATTCTATTTTCATCATTTCATATATCATAAATAACCAAAAAAAGAGGGGTTAGGGCTAACCCCAAATCCGGTGAGTTTGTTTCCAATTGTCGTTTTATGTTATTACTTTTACAAGTTACTATACTTCACTCAGTTCTAATCCTTCTTCACTTGTTTTCTTGGTTTATTGTTCTAGTTGCACAGGTTTATCAAGCTAGCATCGGTTGGAGACTCTTCTTCATCGGCCGGCCGAAGAAGAAGAAGGTTGAACTCACATCCCTTTCTCCCACGCTAAGGTACACACGGTCAACTTCTTAATTTTCATTACATAAAGCGGAGCCCGCGGCTCCTGGCGACCACCTTTCATTCATGTTTTAATCTCCTCCTCACTCTCCTCCCACATGACCCGAACCGTCTCCGGTGCTCGAGCGACGCCGTGAGATGAAAGTTCGGGGATCAATGTGAGTGTGGGACCGAGGTGAGGAGTCTTTACCGCTTTCTGAGTGTCTTTTGATTCACTCCCCTTTTTTCCCCAATTCCATCTTTCATCACCTTATCTTGAGGTGCCGATCCGGAACCCTTTTCTGGAGTCGACAGCTTTTTGGCGACCACGGTGGGACAACCAATGTCTTTAACCGTGCTAGCTTTATTTTTTGTGCAACTAGTTTCATTCTAATTCAATTCTAGTCACTAGATTGTTTGTTTTGTTGCATGATTGCTTGTCTTGTTTGCATATCGCATGCTCTGTTTACTTCCTTTCATTTCATGTTCTTGCATATTGATTGCTTCTTCTCCTTCTACCCTCCATTTTTACTTTTGCATTAGCTTTTTGCATCGGGTACCGGACTTGTTCCGATCCATAGGGCATTCGAGGCGGGGGCTCTCTCTCCCAACACACCCTCACCCTCCAAACACCTTCTTGGTGGATTCTTACCTCTCTTCTGGGATATTCCTTCCTAGTTGATTTGGTGGTTTCCATCAAGACCTCCGTAAGTCCCCATCCGTGGAGTATTCCTCTCCGTACGATTGGGCCGGTTGTACCACTTTCCCAAAACCCGAAGAACCCAAGTACCTACTCGTGGTGAATGAGTGATAACCTTAGGTCTTGAAGATTGAAGCAATAGGAACCATACCCGATTTGAGTGAACAATTGCTAACAATCTATCTAATCTAAGGTTTCAACCCAATAATTGTCGAGTAGTCATTTTAAAACCTTGTTTGCATAACTTGCTTGCTCACAACAATTGAAAAGAAAAAAAATTCTCTTTCAAAACACCTAAAAAAAATCCCTTTAATTTTTATGTTCAACTTGTTTTCCAAACAACCAAATTGAAACAAAAAAAACATAAAAAAAAAATCTTCAATTGTGTGCTTTGCTTGCTCTCTTTTTTAACCATCTTTGTAGAAAGATCGACATGATGCCCATGATGCTAAGGTCCGGAAGCCACGTTGGGAGGTTGGACTACTACAAGCTGCAACAACCCATGGTCCAACCAGAGGGCCATGTTAATGCCATCGTGGAACCCGAAGTTCAAAATCCTACTCATCCACCGCATCACTCGGTGTAGAACAAATCCTCCAGGGTCTATCCCTCCATCTAGATCCTGAATCCTTTTCACTTGTGCAATCTTTAACAAAGGGAAAGATGCCCACCAATGAAGATCCAGTCGAGGGAAATCAAGCCCCCTCACCACCCCAATCGACAGTCAGGCCCCTCATCATCTCCTCTTCTAGGCAACCCTGTAGTGCCTCTACTCACCCCGTTGTGGGGCATTCATATAATTCTATGCCGAGTTCCTACTTTGAAGCCACCTCTTCAAACCCACTCAACTAAATACCTTGCTCCGGTGGCTCAGGAACCCAGCATCACTCAAGCATTCATGGACAAACTCAACCAAATGGATGAACACTTTGAAGAGTTGAGGCACCGTTTGGACTCGAAGGCCATCCCTAAAATATCTGCTCCATCTTTCCCAGTCCCACATATCCCTCCATCACAAACACCAGCCTACCATCGCTACAATGGCTCAGGTGATCCCTTCACCCATGTCAATGATTTCTTGAGCAAATCGTCTCAATGGCTAAATGATCAAAGAGCTCTTGCTATTCTTTTTAAGCGATCATTGGATGGTGTAGCCCTAGAATGGTTCTTTTCACTAGGGGAAATAGAAATATGGGATTTTGAAATTGTCAAGGTCAAATTCTTGAAACGATATGGGCCAGGCTATTCAATAATTGGGGAAGTAAAAGAAGATGTGGAATTAATGCAATATCATGATGAATTGAGCCTCATGGCTGAGAAGAACATTGATGCTATGCACCAACCTAGGAGCCCACCCCAACCCCATCCAGATCATCATCATCGGCCAACTCCTCGACGCCGCTGATTAGGCCACCCATGCCCCAACCTCAGCCCGGTCATGCAACCCGAGTCAATGGCACAACCAACCACGCTTAATAAAGCTCCTCTTGTTGCTTATGCAAATACTCCATTACTTCAACCGGCTCCCCGGCCTTCGACTCCACCAACATTTCTTAAGGTCCATCACCCAATCATACGGCCCTTGGCTTCCCAACCTATTCCACCAACAACCCCTCGGCCAATTATACGGCCCTTGGCTTCCCAACCTATTCCACCAACAACCCCTCGGCCAATTATCCGGCCCTTGGCTTCTCAGCCTATTCCACCAACAACTCCTCAGCCAACCATCCAAGCTATGACTCCTCAACTAATTACATCAATAGCTTCCCAGCCTGAACTGACTTCTATGCCAGCACCACTTCAATCAATCCCTCAACATAGGGTTCCCCCTCGATCGATCAAACCAGTTGTTTCTTCTGTTACTCCTACCATGGCAGAGGAACTAGTCACTCCTATCATTCATGCTCCTGCCTTGGCAGAGGAACTAATCATTCCTGCTCCTACTATGGTAGATGATTTAGTCACTTCAACCATTCATGCTCCTGCCTTGGTAGAGGATCCAGTCAATCCGATCATCCATGCTACTACCATGGTAGACGATTTAGTCACTTTAACCCTTCGTTCTCCCGCCCCGCGAAGGAATCAATCACTCCAACCATTTGTGCTCCTGCCATGGCAGAGGAATCAGCTTCTCATCATGTCATTGCTATATCACAAGATCAAAGTCAGCCAGTAAGGGAGGTCGAACCAAACTCTTCTATCATTCTAGAATCCTCTAAACTAGGCATGCCCTCTTCCCCAGAACAACCTGAGGAGAAGCCTATTGTAGGGAGCTTAGATGAGTGGATCACAAATTTAGTTGACTGTCAAGGACTAGGCAAGGATTCTCCAGGTATAGATCAAATGTTGCCATCATTAGAATTGATCCCTGAAGTTGAGGAGATAAAATTGACCCCTGAACTGAGAAGTAAGGAGACCAAATTGGTGAATGAAAGGGAGAAGGAATCAACAAGCCTCCAGAAGGGCATAGACCTTAGCAAGGGGATACTAGGACCTCCTCCAGCTAAGCAGACAAATCCCTTAACATCAATCTTAGGGCCACGACCCTTACCCCATTCTTCTCCTAGGCAACAATCCGGCCCATGGGCCCACAATTCCTCAATCTTAGGGCCACTGCCATTTCTTTATCCTTCTTACAACCATGAATCAGGCCCATGGGTTCAAAATCATCAATCTTAGGGCCATGGCCCACACCCCATCCCACTCAATTGGGCCCTTATGCACCTTTTTTGGGCTCTTATGCCCCATTTTCGGGCACTTATGCCCCTTTTCATCAATCGGGCTCATATGTCCCTTTTCATCAATTGGGCCCATGTGCCCCTTTCTATCAGTCGGGCCCACGTGCCCCCTTTATCCAACCGGGCCCATGTGCCCCTTTTAATCAACTGGGCTCTTATGCCCCTTTTCTTCAATCGGGCCTACGTGCCCCTTTTAATCAATCGGGCTTGCATGCCCCTTTACTTCAACTGAGCCCATATGCCCCTTTTCCCCAACTGGGCCTACGTGCCCCTTTCCTTACATCGGGCCCACGTGCCTATAATTCTCCCCAATCGGGCCCTTGTGCCCTTAATTTTTCTAAATCGGGCCCATGTGCCCGCAATTCACCTCAACTGGGCTCACATGCCCATGTTTTTCTACAACCGGGCCCATGTGCCCAAATTTCTTCTAAATTGGGCCCACGTGCCCACCTTCCAACAAACTCGGGCACACATGCCCACACTCCTTCAACTTCGGGCCTGTATGCCCCCATTTCTTCACCATCGGGCCCACGTGCCCATACTTCTTCAAAATCGGGCTCCCGTGCTCCCACTTCTTCGAATTCGGGTTTGCGCACCCATACTCTTCAATGGCGCCAGCGAGCCCATCACAAATCACAATCTTGCTCTCAACCATTTAAATCAGGTCTATATGCCCACTCTTTTCATTGGGTCCCTCGGGCTCAACCTCCAATCGGGCCCTCATGCCCATCAACATCAACCGGCCTCTCTAGCCCACATTCAAATCTTGGGCCCATGTGCCCCCTGATTCTGACTACTCCTGGGCCTTCAAGCCCACTTTCAACTCACGGGCCCAAGAGCCCATTTTAACTCACTTTTGTTTCCAAGCATGTTTTTGTCCTTTTTGAATTCTCTTTCTTTTTCCAAGTTTTACTTTCAACAAAAAAATCAAGGTAGAGAAATTTCCTGGGTGATGCCACAATCTTTGCCTTTTACATCATTAATTTTGACTCCGCCATGCTAAATCAGATCGTCCACATTTTCACTTCATCCTATGACTATGAATCTTCAATCCAATGTGATATAAAGCATATCAAAAGTGGAAGCAGTTGGGCAAGGCAAGGCAGGGCATGGCAGGCAAGGCAAGGCAAGCACAAGCAAAGCCGTTATCAACAATGAAATTCTTCTTCTCTCAGGTATTACATGAAATTGCATTCATCATCATTATGTCATCCGCAAGGCAATATTTTTGAAATGATTTTGAACTTCACAATCTTAATTGAGAGAAATTCATGACTGATGACATTTGTAGCTACCTTGTTCTTATTAAAAAAAATTTACATTGCAAGGCATACAAACAATTGATTTACCTATGGAATGTAATCTACCTCAAAAAAAATGGAGAGAAATACTAGTATGACTTAAGTCCACATGTTCTAGGTTGTTGTCTAGGAGTCGAGGGTAGATACCATTCTACACACACAACTTGTCCCGATCCCAGAATCTGGATGACTTGACACCCGAGAGAAGCTAGGCAAAGCTTAGAGATGGAAGGAAAACCCTCACCCTACTCTCTTCTGTTCGGTCCAAGATAGGAAAAGGGGACTAGAGGGGGAGAGTATCGAAAGCATCCGCCGCCCTAGTAGGAGGCCGTCTCAGAAGGTCCAACTTCTCAAATAAAAAAAGGGTGCCAAAAGATGGGCAATGAACTCCACAGGTTTAAACAAATATGGGCCTGTATGAATGAGTACCCAAAAATGCAGAAAATGAAAAAAGGCACCAAAAGATGGGCAATGACCCCACAGGTCAAAGCACCTGTCCGAATGTGTGCCACAAAAATAGGTTTGTCGATAAAGAAGAAAAGACCCGAAGAGGCCGAACCCCAACGGGCAATTGAGTGTGAGTAGAGAAATCCCTCTCGACATCTCCAAAGCCTATCAAGGACTTTCCCTCAATTCTTCATTCTTACCCCCACGGTGTGGGTGGACCAACCAAATCAAAGCTAAATTCTAGCCGATCAAAGGTTGAAGGTTAGAAAGATTCTGGGCAAGGAACCCCATTTTGCACATGATGTCTACCAACGAACCTAGAAAAAACAACCAAGTAATGAGAACTTGTGTCAATACTGATATTTCTCTCTAAAAAAAATATTTTCAAAAACAAATCTCAAAAAAAGGTTGAAAATTTCAAAAACTCCAAAAAAAAAAATTTATATTTTCAAAAACTCCAAAAAAAATTTAAATATTTTCAAAAACTCAAAAGAATATTTTCAAAAAATCCCAAAAAAATTGAATCTTTTCAACAAAAAAAAAACTTCTTTTTCAAATTCAACAAAAATTTTCAAACTTTTTAAAATATTTTATCACTATGCTTGGTTTGAATTTTCGTCTTTACATTCATATTTATTTTCAATCTCTCATGTTTCAAATTCTTCATTGCATATTTGCTACTTGATTTTTACACTCCTAAGAAGGCTATACCCCTTGACAAAGGTCAAGGCATACTACAACTTGCAAGGGGGATAAGCCGCATTGTTGTTCTAATCTCTTCCTTCTAAGTGTTTCAGGCACAAGAAAAACTTTACACCCCTTGACAAAGGTCAAGGCATATTGCAACTTGCAAGGGGGATAAGCCATATTGGCATTCTAATCTCCTTTTTCTAGTGTTTCGAGCACGAAGAACAAATAAGGAGAACTTCACAAAAGGCGAAGCTCGCCACTTCCCTCCCCAAGGATTCTTAGGAGGAGGTGCCACTATGACCTCGACCTCAACTTCGTCGAGGAGCATTTTCAAGATTTCAATAAGGCGATGCTCGCCACTTCCCTCCCCTGAGGATTCTTAGGAGGAGGTGTCACCATAACCTCGGCCTTAATTTTGCCGAGAAACCTTTTGCAGGCGATGCTCGCCACTTCCCTCCCTTGAGGATTCTCAAGAGGAGGTATCATCATTACCTTGGCCTCTACTTTGTCGAGGAACTTTTGCTCTGTGTCCTCATTAGGACACATGAACTCTTTTGTGAGAATGCATGTCATCACATCGCAAACTCACTGTTATCATTTCCTTTCTTAGCATATGTTAGGTGCATTACTATTTATTTTATGCATTGATGTTGAAGACCGTGAATGCAAAGAAGACCGGGCCCGAGATCCCCTTCATCAAAATCCATGACGGTCAGGTCATTCTTTGTGCTCACGGATAAGCCAAAGTTGTGCTATGAGGGACGATGGTTCCCGAATGGGTATCTTGACCTCATAGACAATCTATATCTTCAACTAATTGTTAGACAAGTTTTGTCTTTGTTTTCTTGAGCCCAGCATGCATCATATAGTATTAGTTGCATTGCATTTTTCATGATCATTGCATACATTCTTTTAAAATCTTCACCTTCCTACCTTAGTCTCTAAATCTTTTATCCTAATTTCGATCATTCTAAATCCCACCGTGTTTTCTAATCCCATCGTGTTCTCTAATCCCACCATGATCTCTAGTCCCACCAACCTCTCTAATATCCCACCGTGTCTATTAATCCCACCGTGTTCGGTAATCACCTCGTGCCTTCAAATATTTTATTTCTTTTCACCACTGTGGCCATTGCAGCACTTCCTTGCTATTCAGCCCACCGTGGCAGTCACTTCCTCTCGCCAAGGGCTTCCTACTTGATCTAAACTTTCACCGTCACGGTCTGAGCTTAAACATTTGCCTTTTGGAATTCGAGATCATTCAATTCCGAATTGAATCTTGTCTCTTGGAAGACTTAAATGAATCTAAGAGCCTGAATGTGCTCGATTGGTATTCTTTTACTTTTTTAAAACAAATCTCTTTTAATTTTAGCCCGTCATAGTACAGGAACACCGCAAAGATCGGGTTACCGGCTGATGATGAACCTACGAACCCATGTTTCGGGGACTCCCCACCGCGTTGGGGGTTGGCTATCTTTCTCTCGTGCCAATGGCACATCTCTTACCAATCGAACATAGGAAGACTTGATGAAACATGGCGGTTAACCAGGAGACATGAAGATATTCTCTTTGCCGAATTTGGTCGTTGAGCGTGTCTATATCTACACCTTGATGCCACCTTTTCAGTCCATATCTATTTCGCTCCGCTGCATTCCATTACAACTCATTTCGCTTCTCTACATTCCTCTACATTTCACTCCGCTACGCTACATGCCATTCCCTTGCAAAGCCGACATCAAGGCGAGGCAAGCTGTAGACACGCCAATTTGGCCTTATTTAGAGCATAAACCATTATTCCATTGGCAACATCTCTTTTAGACCATCAAAATCATGATGAACCACCCTTTTGGATGAGCTGAGGTGCTTATTGGAAATATGAGGATGATTTTCTAATTTCTAATCAAATCCGTGTTTGCCGAACAAGAGACTCTTGGTGGTGTGCCATATTATGCTTTTCCCAGCATATCATCTACTTGAAAATTTTTCACAGGATTATGTGGACATACAATGAAGAAGTACTCAACATAAATAATCTTTTCCTCTGAGTCCTCTTTTCAATGCAACAAACGGCATTCAATTCTGATCTACCATTTGTCCGCAGCGCCTTTTAGAAGTCAGATGCGCAGTTCTGTCCGCACGCAGCACCAATCAAGCCCAATTGCATGCAAGCCCAGCCCATTGGGCACATATCTGACCAATTCACGACCTTACCTTCATTTTTCCTCCTCCACATCACTTTTTATAGTATCTGGAAGCTTCATGGTCGAAATTAGCATCATCTAATGATGGCAATCCAACTTGTTGTCGTGTATATCAAGACTTGCCATTTTTAGACTAGATTTGTTTCCTCTTCAAGTGGAGACATATTTTGAGCATGGAGAAGGTGATCCACGGTTTTCAATCTCTCTCAATCATTTAGGTAAGTTTCTATATACCTCAGGATGAAAATCAGCAACATTAATTGAAGGAAATCCAACCTATGGTCGGATGTATCAAAACTTGCTATTTTTTGACCTGTTCTTCATCCCCTATAAAGGGAGACTCATATGAACGACCTAAGAAGGGCATCCCCATCATCCAGCACTTCTATCTTCGTCCTCCATCCACCCTAGGCTCTTCCCAATCTCCCCAAATCATTCTATCTTCGTCCCGGTGCCCGGAGATCATCCCAAAGTGAAGAAGAAGCCGGTCTATGCTCCAACGTGCTGCACTGCTGATCATCGGCTTCTACAGATCTTTATAGTCATTTTATGACCTGAATTCCTTCATACTAAGTGTGACACATCAAGATATCCTTCATCTTCAACAAACGGAGATCAATTCTGACATTCCCTCGGCATGTTATGGCTTCAACACCGGCGCTGCACAGACTGATCCGAAGTCTTCTCTTCTAAGTCATCATCTTCTCAGTCAATTTCAGTACATTTAATGGTGGATTCAACCTATGAATCCTTCATAGAAATTAGTACCCGGTGAGTTATCTTTTATCTCCAACAAGAATCATTCAATTTTGATATCTGTGGTGCCCATAGCATGTCCTACATCGACATTGTGCTGGGAGTTTCCAGAACTTCACTGCCCAAGATCCGGCTTATCAAGTAAATTCAGATTACTTATCATAATATTAAGGCAAACTTGTATTCATATAAAACCACCCTCGGTGAGTTATCTTTATTTTGAAATAAATTTCACTTGATTCTTACATCGGTGCTGTCCTCTACGGTCTCTACATCAGAGATGCGCAGTTTACATTAAATCTGTCCAACCCAGTTGCCACTTTGCCTGAGTTGTGTTGTCTTTAACCATTTATATTCTTTTTTCTTCATTCATATCATTTAATTCATGTTTAATCATCATTTTATTCTATTTTCATCATTTCATATATCATAAATAACCAAAAAAAGAGGGGTTAGGGCTAACCCCGAATCCGGTGAGTTTGTTTCCAATTGTCGTTTTATGTTATTACTTTTACAAGTTACTATACTTCACTCAGTTCTAATCCTTCTTCACTTGTTTTCTTGGTTTATTGTTCTAGTTGCACAGGTTTATCAAGCTAGCATCGGTTGGAGACTCTTCTTCATCGGCCGGCCGAAGAAGAAGAAGGTTGAACTCACATCCCTTTCTCCCACGCTAAGGTACACACGGTCAACTTCTTAATTTTCATTACATAAAGCGGAGCCCGCGGCTCCTGGCGACCACCTTTCATTCATGTTTTAATCTCCTCCTCACTCTCCTCCCACATGACCCGAACCGTCTCCGGTGCTCGAGCGACGCCGTGAGATGAAAGTTCGGGGATCAATGTGAGTGTGGGACCGAGGTGAGGAGTCTTTACCGCTTTCTGAGTGTCTTTTGATTCACTCCCCTTTTTTCCCCAATTCCATCTTTCATCACCTTATCTTGAGGTGCCGATCCGGAACCCTTTTCTGGAGTCGACAGCTTTTTGGCGACCACGGTGGGACAACCAATGTCTTTAACCGTGCTAGCTTTATTTTTTTGTGCAACTAGTTTCATTCTAATTCAATTCTAGTCACTAGATTGTTTGTTTTGTTGCATGATTGCTTGTCTTGTTTGCATATCGCATGCTCTGTTTACTTCCTTTCATTTCATGTTCTTGCATATTGATTGCTTCTTCTCCTTCTACCCTCCATTTTTACTTTTGCATTAGCTTTTTGCATCGGGTACCGGACTTGTTCCGATCCATAGGGCATTCGAGGCGGGGGCTCTCTCTCCCAACACACCCTCACCCTCCAAACACCTTCTTGGTGGATTCTTACCTCTCTTCTGGGATATTCCTTCCTAGTTGATTTGGTGGTTTCCATCAAGACCTCCGTAAGTCCCCATCCGTGGAGTATTCCTCTCCGCACGATTGGGCCGGTTGTACCACTTTCCCAAAACCCGAAGAACCCAAGTACCTACTCGTGGTGAATGAGTGATAACCTTAGGTCTTGAAGATTGAAGCAATAGGAACCATACCCGATTTGAGTGAACAATTGCTAACAATCTATCTAATCTAAGGTTTCAACCCAATAATTGTCGAGTAGTCATTTTAAAACCTTGTTTGCATAACTTGCTTGCTCACAACAATTGAAAAGAAAAAAAATTCTCTTTCAAAACACCTAAAAAAAATCCCTTTAATTTTTATGTTCAACTTGTTTTCCAAACAACCAAATTGAAACAAAAAAAACATAAAAAAAAAATCTTCAATTGTGTGCTTTGCTTGCTCTCTTTTTTAACCATCTTTGTAGAAAGATCGACATGATGCCCATGATGCTAAGGTCCGGAAGCCACGTTGGGAGGTTGGACTACTACAAGCTGCAACAACCCATGGTCCAACCAGAGGGCCATGTTAATGCCATCAGGGAACCTGAAGTTCAAAATCCTACTCATCCACCTGCATCACTCAGTGTAGAACAAATCCTCCAGGGTCTATCCCTCCATCTAGATCCTGAATCCTTTTCACTTGTGCAATCTTTAACAAAGGGAAAGATGCCCACCAATGAAGATCTGGTCAAGGGAAATCAAGCACCCTCACCACCTCAATCGGCAACTAGGCCCCTCATCATCTCCTCTTCTAGGCAACCCCGTAGTGCCTCTACTCACCCCGTTGTGGGGCATTCATATAATTCTATGCCGGTTCCTACTTTGAAGCCACCTCTTCAAACCCATTCATCTAAATACCTTGCACCGGTGGCTCAGAACCCAAAGCATCACTCAAGCATTCATGGACAAACTCAACCAAATGGATGAACACTTTGAAGAGCTGAGACACCGTTTGGACTCGAAGGCCATCCCTAAAATATCTGCTCCATCTTTCCCAGTCCCACATATCCCTCCATCACAAACACCAGCCTCCCATCCCTACACCGGCCCAGCACCTCCCGTCACCCATGTCAATGATTTCTTGAGCAAATCGTCTCAATGGCTAAATGATCGAAGAGCTCTTGCTATTCTTTTTAAGCGATCATTGGATGGTGTAGCCCTAGAATGGTTCTTTTCACTAGGGGAAATAGAAATATGGGATTTTGAAATTGTCAAGGTCAAATTCTTGAAACGATATGGGCCAGGCTATTCAATAATTGGGGAAGTAAAAGAAGATGTGGAATTAATGCAATATCATGATGAATTGAGCCTCATGGCTGAGAAGAACATTGATGCTATGCACCAACCTAGGAGCCCACCCCAACCCCATCCAGATCATCATCATCGGCCAACTCCTCGACACCAGTTGATTAGGCCACCCATGCCCCAACCTCAGCCAGTCATGCAACCCGAGTCAATGGCACAACCAACCACGCTTAATAAAGCTCCTCTTGTTGCTTATGCAAATACTCCATTACTTCAACCGGCTCCCCAGCCTTCGACTCCACCAACATTTCTTAAGGTCCATCAGCCAATCATACGGCCCTTGGCTTCCCAACCTATTCCACCAACAACCCCTCGGCCAATTATACGGCCCTTGGCTTCCCAACCTATTCCACCAACAACCCCTCGGCCAATTATCCGGCCCTTGGCTTCTCAGCCTATTCCACCAACAACTCCTCAGCCAACCATCCAAGCTATGACTCCTCAACTAATTACATCAATAGCTTCCCAGCCTGAACTGACTTCTATGCCAGCACCACTTCAATCAATCCCTCAACATAGGGTTCCCCCTCAGTCAGTCAAACCAGTTGTTTCTTCTGTTGCTCCTACCATGGCAGAGGAACTAGTCACTCCTATCATTCATGCTCCTGCCTTGGCAGAGGAACTAATCATTCCTGCTCCTACTATGGTAGATGATTTAGTCACTTCAACCATTCATGCTCCTGCCTTGGTAGAGGATCCAATCAATCCGATCATCCATGCTACTACCATGGTAGACGATTTAGTCACTTTAACCCTTCGTTCTCCTGCCCTGGCAGAGGAATCAATCACTCCAACCATTTGTGCTCCTGCCATGGCAGAGGAATCAGCTTCTCATCATGTCATTGCTATATCACAAGATCAAAGTCAGCCAGTAAGGGAGGTCGAACCAAACTCTTCTATCATTCTAGAATCCTCTAAACTAGGCATGCCCTCTTCCCCAGAACAACCTGAGGAGAAGCCTATTGTAGGGAGCTTAGATGAGTGGATCACAAATTTAGTTGACTGTCAAGGACTAGGCAAGGATTCTCCAGGTATAGATCAAATGTTGCCATCATTAGAATTGATCCCTGAAGTTGAGGAGATAAAATTGACCCCTGAACTGAGAAGTAAGGAGACCAAATTGGTGAATGAAAGGGAGAAGGAATCAACAAGCCTCCAGAAGGGCATAGACCTTAGCAAGGGGATACTAGGACCTCCTCCAAACTAAGCAGACAAATCCCTTAACATCAATCTTAGGGCCACGACCCTTACCCCATTCTTCTCCTAGGCAACAATCCGGCCCATGGGCCCACAATTCCTCAATCTTAGGGCCACTGCCATTTCTTTATCCTTCTTACAACCATGAATCAGGCCCATGGGTTCAAAATCTGTCAATCTTAGGGCCATGGCCCACACCCCATCCCACTCAATTGGGCCCTTATGCACCTTTTTTGGGCTCTTATGCCCCATTTTCGGGCACTTATGCCCCTTTTCATCAATCGGGCTCATATGTCCCTTTTCATCAATTGGGCCCATGTGCCCCTTTCTATCAGTCGGGCCCACGTGCCCCCTTTATCCAACCGGGCCCATGTGCCCCTTTTAGTCAACTGGCCTCTTATGCCCCTTTTCTTCAATCGGGCCTACGTGCCCCTTTTAATCAATCGGGCTTGCATGCCCCTTTACTTCAACTGAGCCCATATGCCCCTTTTCCCCAACTGGGCCTACGTGCCCCTTTCCTTACATCGGGCCCACGTGCCTATAATTCTCCCCAATCGGGCCCTTGTGCCCTTAATTTTTCTAAATCGGGCCCATGTGCCCGCAATTCACCTCAACTGGGCTCACATGCCCATGTTTTTCTACAACCGGGCCCATGTGCCCAAATTTCTTCTAAATTGGGCCCACGTGCCCACCTTCCAACAAACTCGGGCACACATGCCCACACTCCTTCAACTTCGGGCCTATATGCCCCCATTTCTTCACCATCGGGCCCACGTGCCCATACTTCTTCAAAATCGAGCTCCTGTGCCCCCACTTCTTCGAATTCGGGTTTGCGCACCCATACTCTTCAATGGCACCTCCGATCCCATCACAAATCACAATCTTGCTCTCAACCATTTAAATCAGGTCCATATGCCCACTCTTTTCATTGGGTCCCTCGGGCTCAACCTCCAATCGGGCCCTCATGCCCATCAACATCAACCGGCCTCTCTAGCCCACATTCAAATCTTGGGCCCATGTGCCCCCTGATTCTGACTACTCCTGGGCCTTCAAGCCCACTTTCAACTCACGGGCCCAAGAGCCCATTTTAACTCACTTTTGTTTCCAAGCATGTTTTTGTCCTTTTTGAATTCTCTTTCTTTTTCCAAGTTTTACTTTCAACAAAAAAATCAAGGTAGAGAAATTTCCTGGGTGATGCCACAATCTTTGCCTTTTACATCATTAATTTTGACTCCGCCATGCTAAATCAGATCGTCCACATTTTCACTTCATCCTATGACTATGAATCTTCAATCCAATGTGATATAAAGCATATCAAAAGTGGAAGCAGTTGGGCAAGGCAAGGCAGGGCATGGCAGGCAAGGCAAGGCAAGCACAAGCAAAGCCGTTATCAACAATGAAATTCTTCTTCTCTCAGGTATTACATGAAATTGCATTCATCATCATTATGTCATCCGCAAGGCAATATTTTTGAAATGATTTTGAACTTCACAATCTTAATTGAGAGAAATTCATGACTGATGACATTTGTAGCTACCTTGTTCTTATTAAAAAAAAATTTACATTGCAAGGCATACAAACAATTGATTTACCTATGGAATGTAATCTACCTCAAAAAAAATGGAGAGAAATACTAGTATGACTTAAGTCCACATGTTCTAGGTTGTTGTCTAGGAGTCGAGGGTAGATACCATTCTACACACACAACTTGTCCCGATCCCAGAATCTGGATGACTTGACACCCGAGAGAAGCTAGGCAAAGCTTAGAGATGGAAGGAAAACCCTCACCCTACTCTCTTCTGTTCGGTCCAAGATAGGAAAAGGGGACTAGAGGGGAAGAGTATCGAAAGCATCCGCCGCCCTAGTAGGAGGCCGTCTCAGAAGGTCCAACTTCTCAAATAAAAAAAGGGTGCCAAAAGATGGGCAATGAACTCCACAGGTTTAAACAAATATGGGCTTGTATGAATGAGTACCCAAAAATGCAGAAAATGAAAAAAGGCACCAAAAGATGGGCAATGACCCCACAGGTCAAAGCACCTGTCCGAATGTGTGCCACAAAAATAGGTTTGTCGATAAAGAAGAAAAGACCCGAAGAGGCCGAACCCCAACGGGCAATTGAGTGTGAGTAGAGAAATCCCTCTCGACATCTCCAAAGCCTATCAAGGACTTTCCCTCAATTCTTCATTCTTACCCCCACGGTGTGGGTGGACCAACCAAATCAAAGCTAAATTCTAGCCGATCAAAGGTTGAAGGTTAGAAAGATTCGGGCAAGGAACCCCATTTTGCACATGATGTCTACCAACGAACCTAGAAAAAACAACCAAGTAATGAGAACTTGTGTCAATACTGATATTTCTCTCTAAAAAAAATATTTTCAAAAACAAATCTAAAAAAAAGGTTGAAAATTTCAAAAACTCCAAAAAAAAAATTTTATATTTTCAAAAACTCCAAAAAAAATTTAAATATTTTCAAAAACTCAAAAGAATATTTTCAAAAAATCCCAAAAAAATTGAATCTTTTCAACAAAAAAAAAACTTCTTTTTCAAATTCAACAAAAATTTTCAAACTTTTTAAAATATTTTATCACCATGCTTGGTTTGAATTTTCGTCTTTACATTCATATTTATTTTCAATCTCTCATGTTTCAAATTCTTCATTGCATATTTGCTACTTGATTTTTACACTCCTAAGAAGGCTATACCCCTTGACAAAGGTCAAGGCATACTACAACTTGCAAGGGGGATAAGCCGCATTGTTGTTCTAATCTCTTCCTTCTAAGTGTTTCAGGCACAAGAAAAACTTTACACCCCTTGACAAAGGTCAAGGCATATTGCAACTTGCAAGGGGGATAAGCCATATTGGCATTCTAATCTCCTTTTTCTAGTGTTTCAGGCACGAAGAACAAATAAGGAGAACTTCACAAAAAGGCGAAGCTCGCCACTTCCCTCCCCAAGGATTCTTAGGAGGAGGTGCCACTATGACCTCGACCTCAACTTCGTCGAGGAGCATTTTCAAGATTTCAATAAGGCGATGCTCGCCACTTCCCTCCCCTGAGGATTCTTAGGAGGAGGTGTCACCATAACCTCGGCCTTAATTTTGCCGAGAAACCTTTTGCAGGCGATGCTCGCCACTTCCCTCCCTTGAGGATTCTCAAGAGGAGGTATCATCATTACCTCGGCCTCTACTTTGTCGAGGAACTTTTGCTCTGTGTCCTCATTAGGACACATGAACTCTTTTGTGAGAATGCATGTCATCACATCGCAAACTCACTGTTATCATTTCCTTTCTTAGCATATGTTAGGTGCATTACTATTTATTTTATGCATTGATGTTGAAGACCGTGAATGCAAAGAAGACCGGGCCCGAGATCCCCTTCATCAAAATCCATGACGGTCAGGTCATTCTTTGTGCTCACGGATAAGCCAAAGTTGTGCTATGAGGGACGATGGTTCCCGAATGGGTATCTTGACCTCATAGACAATCTATATCTTCAACTAATTGTTAGACAAGTTTTGTCTTTGTTTTCTTGAGCCCAGCATGCATCATATAGTATTAGTTGCATTGCATTTTTCATGATCATTGCATACATTCTTTTAAAATCTTCACCTTCCTACCTTAGTCTCTAAATCTTTTATCCTAATTTCGATCATTCTAAATCCCACCGTGTTTTCTAATCCCATCGTGTTCTCTAATCCCACCATGATCTCTAGTCCCACCAACCTCTCTAATATCCCACCGTGTCTATTAATCCCACCGTGTTCGGTAATCACCTCGTGCCTTCAAATATTTTATTTCTTTTCACCACTGTGGCCATTGCAGCACTTCCTTGCTATTCAGCCCACCGTGGCAGTCACTTCCTCTCGCCAAGGGCTTCCTACTTGATCTAAACTTGCACCGTCACGGTCTGAGCTTAAACATTTGCCTTTTGGAATTCGAGATCATTCAATTCCGAATTGAATCTTGTCTCTTGGAAGACTTAAATGAATCTAAGAGCCTGAATGTGCTCGATTGGTATTCTTTTACTTTTTTAAAACAAATCTCTTTTAATTTTAGCCCGTCACAGTACAGGAACACCGCAAAGATCGGGTTACCGGCTGATGATGAACCTACGAACCCATGTTTCGGGGACTCCCCACCGCGTTGGGGGTTGGCTATCTTTCTCTCGTGCCAATGGCACATCTCTTACCAATCGAACATAGGAAGACTTGATGAAACATGGCGGTTAACCAAGAGACTTGAGGATATTCTCTTTGCCGAATTTGGTCGTTGAGCGTGTCTATATCTACACCTTGATGCCACCTTTTCAGTCCATATCTATTTCGCTCCGCTGCATTCCATTACAACTCATTTCGCTTCTCTACATTCCTCTACATTTCACTCCGCTACGCTACATGCCATTCCCTTGCAAAGCCGACATCAAGGCGAGGCAAGCTGTAGACACGCCAATTTGGCCTTATTTAGAGCTTAAACCATTATTCCATTGGCAACATCTCTTTTAGACCATCAAAATCATGATAAACCACCCTTTTGGATGAGCTGAGGTGCTTATTGGAAATATGAGGATGATTTTCTAATTTCTAATCAAATCCGTGTTTGCCGAACAAGAGACTCTTGGTGGTGTGCCATATTATGCTTTTCCCAGCATATCATCTACTTGAAAATTTTTCACAGGATTATGTGGACATACAATGAAGAAGTACTCAACATCAATAATCTTTTCCTCTGAGTCCTCTTTTCAATGCAACAAACTGCATTCAATTCTGATCTACCATTTGTCCGCAGCGCCTTTTAGAAGTCAGATGCGCAGTTCTATCCGCACGCAGCACCAATCAAGCCCAATTGCATGCAAGCCCAGCCCATTGGGCACATATCTGACCAATTCACGACCTTACCTTCATTTTTCCTCCTCCACATCACTTTTTATAGTATCTGGAAGCTTCATGGTCGAAATTAGCATCATCTAATGATGGCAATCCAACTTGTTGTCTTGTATATCAAGACTTGCCATTTTTAGACTAGATTTGTTTCCTCTTCAAGTGGAGACATATTTTGAGCATGGAGAAGGTGATCCACGGTTTTCAATCTCTCTCAATCATTTAGGTAAGTTTCTATATACCTCAGGATGAAAATCAGCAACATTAATTGAAGGAAATCCAACCTATGGTCGGATGTATCAAAACTTGCTATTTTTTGACCTGTTCTTCATCCCCTATAAAGGGAGACTCATATGAACAACCTAAGAAGGGCATCCCCATCATCCAGCACTTATATCTTAGTCCTCCATCCACCCTAGGCTCTTCCCAATCTCCCCAAATCATTCTATCTTCGTCCCGGTGCCCGGAGATCATCCCAAAGTGAAGAAGAAGCCGGTCTATGCTCCAACGTGCTGCACTGCTGATCATCGGCTTCTACAGATATTTATAGTCATTTTATGACCTGAATTCCTTCATACTAAGTGTGACACATCAAGATATCCTTCATCTTCAACAAACGGAGATCAATTCTGACATTCCCTCGGCATGTTATGGCTTCAACACCGGCGCTGCACAGACTGATCCGAAGTCTTCTCTTCTAAGTCATCATCTTCTCAGTCAATTTCAGTACATTTAATGGTGGATTCAACCTATGAATCCTTCATAGAAATTATTACCCGGTGAGTTATCTTTTATCTCCAACAAGAATCATTCAATTTTGATATCTGTGGTGCCCATAGCATGTCCTACATCGACATTGTGCTGGGAGTTTCCAGAACTTCACTGCCCAAGATCCGGCTTATCAAGTAAATTCAGATTACTTATCATAATATTAAGGCAAACTTGTATTCATATAAAACCACCCTCGGTGAGTTATCTTTATTTTGAAATAAATTTCACTTGATTCTTACATCGGTGCTGTCCTCTACGGTCTCTACATCAGAGCCGCGCAGTTTACATTAAATCTGTCCAACCCAGTTGCCACTTTGCCGGAGTTGTGTTGTCTTTAACCATTTATATTCTTTTTTCTTCATTCATATCATTTAATTCATGTTTAATCATCATTTTATTCTATTTTCATCATTTCATATATCATAAATAACCAAAAAAAGAGGGGTTAGGGCTAACCCCGAATCCGGTGAGTTTGTTTCCAATTGTCGTTTTATGTTATTACTTTTACAAGTTACTATACTTCACTCAGTTCTAATCCTTCTTCACTTGTTTTCTTGGTTTATTGTTCTAGTTGCACAGGTTTATCAAGCTAGCATCGGTTGGAGACTCTTCTTCATCGGCCGGCCGAAGAAGAAGAAGGTTGAACTCACATCCCTTTCTCCCACGCTAAGGTACACACGGTCAACTTCTTAATTTTCATTACATAAAGCGAGCCCGCGGCTCCTGGCGACCACCTTTCATTCATGTTTTAATCTCCTCCTCACTCTCCTCCCACATGACCCGAACCGTCTCCGGTGCTCGAGCGACGCCGTGAGATGAAAGTTCGGGGATCAATGTGAGTGTGGGACCGAGGTGAGGAGTCTTTACCGCTTTCTGAGTGTCTTTTGATTCACTCCCCTTTTTTCCCCAATTCCATCTTTCATCACCTTATCTTGAGGTGCCGATCCGGAACCCTTTTCTGGAGTCGACAGTGGCAAGTGTAGTACTGGCAGAGAAGGGATGGAGATTTCAGGCACTGACTTGGAGTCCAGGCGACATCTCAGCTCTTCATAACGTTCATTCATCTGGGTGAGCTGATCCATGATTGCCCTAGTGAGAGCAGGTTCTTGGTTTACTGGTGGGGGTATGTGGTTAGAGACATGGTTCTGAAATTGAGGAGCATGACTTGGCAAATTCACTGAAGATTGTCCCATGACTTGATGGGTCAAGGGAGCAACATGGTTGAAATAAGATGGCTGAACAAATGAGGGTTGGACCACAGACGGTTGAACTATAGAGGGTTGAACTACAGATGGTTGAATCATAGATTGTTGAACAACAGGAGGTTGAATCATAGATTGTTGAACAACAGGTGGTTGAACAAAGGGTGACTGAATGAGTGGTGGTCGAACCAGAGGACGAGGAGATGAGGCAACTTGATTGGTTTCAGCCTGATCTGAAGCAATTTTGCCCTTCACCATGGATTGTATGCGGGCATAGGTTTCTGGGTCAGTATAAAGAGACAACTCCCTAAAGAGTTGTTCAACATCACGGGGAGCAGATGGTTGAGGGACCTCTTGCACTTCTGACTGAATCGGTTGGTGACCCATCTCGTGCTCTCGATGTTCAGCTTGTTCCGCCATTCCAACGTGCCTTCCAGACCTTAGTTGCATTGAACTTCAAGAAGAAAATAAAACAAACAAGTTGACAAAACAAACAAAGAATTTTTTTGGTTTTTTTTAGTATTTTGCAAAAAGTTAAAGGTTTGAATTTTTGTTTGACAAGCAAGTTATGCAAAGACTTGAAAGCAAGATTACGCAATGATTTTGATTAAACCTTAGGTTTATGAATTTGTTAAGAATTGTTCTCTCAACAAATGGGTTAGGATCCTAACTCCAATCTCCAATGACCTAGGTTTCACACAATCTCACCACGTGTAGGTAACGTAGGATGCTTCGGGTTTTGGGGAGTGGTACAACCAACCCGATCGTGAAGAGGAATACTCCACGTATGAGGAATTACGGAGGCCTTGATGAAAGCCAACCAAGTCAACTAGGAAGGAATATCCCAGAAGAGAGGTCAGAATCCACCAAGAGGGTGTTTTGGATGGAAGGGGTAAATGGGAGAGTGAGCTCCCGCCTCAAAAAAAGTGTAAAAGAAGGAGGTAGAGAGAAGGAGCAGAGAATGTAATCAAGTAATAAAGCAAGTAATGAGCAAAACATAAACTTAAATAAACAAGCAATGACATAAGACAAGCAATTAGAAACTAGACAAGCAACTAGAAACTAGAATCTAGACTTGTTTCTTATGTGAGCCAAATGGAGATAGTGAAAAGGTGATGGAAAGAAGAGGGTTCAGATCTGATAGCCAAGAAAAAGGGTGGTCCACGTGGGGACCGATGTGGGAACTAGGGTAAAAAGTAAAGGTGGTTCACGTGAGAACCGGTTTTGGGTAAAAAGGGGTGGTTCACATGGGAACAGGTTTGAATGATCAAAAGAGGGCCACGTGGGGCCAATTAAAGGTGAATAAAGATCTGATCCAAGTTGGGATAGATCTGGAAAAAAGGTTGTGGTTCACGTGGGAACCGAAGTAAAGAAAGAGATTGGTTCACGTGGGAACCGGTTTAAAAGGAAAAGGGTGGTTCACGTGGGAACCGGTTTAAATAACATGCAGAAATTAAATGGCATACTTGGCACTTCAGATCTGATGAAAGATGGGTGAAATCAGAATTTTTGAGATGGCATGAAGTTTAAGAGACGTGGAAGGAAGGAAAGGCTCACGTGGGAACCGGTCTAGAACTAGAACTAGTTGCAAAACAAAACACTAAGCACCCACGATTGACGACATTGCTTGTCCCACCGTGGTCGCCACAAAGATGTCGACTCTGAAAATTCGACGGGGTCCTCTCCTTTTCAGGGAAGTCCGTGAATCCAGATCGTCACCTCAAGAGGGGATGAGAAAAGAAAGGAATAAAGCTCGGAAAGCAACTCTCACCTCGGTCCCACACTCACATTGATCCCCGAACTTTCATCCCTTGGCGTCGCTCGATCACCAAAGAGACGGTTCGGGTCATGTGGGAGGAGGGTGAGAATAAATAAACGTGGTCGCCAGGAACCGTGGGTTCCGATTTATAGAATTAAAATGACAGATGTGTACCTTAGCGTGAAGAATGTGAGTTAAAGCTTCTCCTTCTTCGGCCGGCCGATGAAGAAGAGTCCTCAATGTGTGGGTGCTTGATATTCTGTGCAACTAGACAAATAAACAAGTGAAATAGACAATTATAACTAGACAAAGTGGAGTATATGTAAAGATAATGACATAAAACACACAATTGACTAGAAACTGACCGGATTCGGGTTATCTCTAACCCCCTTTTTTATTTTCAGATTAACAGAGTAAAAGTAATGCAAAAAAATGTAAGAAAATTATATGATGATGTATAATCACTAAACAAAGATATAGGAAAAAGAACTGAAAGATTCTGAGTTGAATAGAGGAAGATATAGCCAAATCTGTGTTGTCGAAAAAGCCGAGTAGCAGTGCAGGATCTGCCAGGCGCGACTTTGCTTCTGCTCTCGTCACGACCAGCCCCGACCTCGGAATCAAGTGCCGTCGATTGTAAACTCAATAATACTTGGAGAGGAAGAACTTTTATGAAGATATCTTAGGCAGAAGACGTCCACACATAGCTGTAGAGGCCGAACAAGAGAGACTTGGCAGATCACCTGTAGAACAGCCTTCCTCTCTCTTGAACCGACTTTTCTCTCTCTAAAAACTCGAAATTATCTCTCTAAAAATCACAAAATCGATGCATTAGGGTGCTAGTACGTCTTGAGATGCCTGGGGGGTCGTGCCCATGCCTTTGGAATGACCAGAATCAGAGTCCATTTATAGGAGAACGAGCAGGTCTTATCGGAGCTAAAAAATAGGGTCTATACGCCCCACCCCTGGGCGCATGCGCCCTGGTGCCAGGCGCATGCGCCCCACTGAGGGGCGCATGTGCCCCCCAGTGAGGGCACATCTTATCTTCTCCGAAAATTTCGATCTTATCCGGTCCGTCGGTTGAGCGGTAGAGTCCGGGTGAAAAACTGGTTCCCACGTGTCTCAAAGGTGGGGCGCATGTGCCCTCAAGTGAGGGCACAGGGCCACGTGCCTCACTGGTAGGGCGCATGGCCACGTGCCCTAGGTCCCGGGCGCATGTGACCAGGAACCCGGGCGCATGGGCCTGGTTTCGCGCGTTCTTCTTCCGGAAGCCATTGCGAACACTCCCGAACTCGGAATTCGACGCCGTTTGTTGCGTTGGAAAGATAACAGGCCGAAGAAGCCCTCTATAGCATCGGATCAGCCATCACAGCCTTAAAAACTTCAGAATTTTGTCCGGAAGTTAGGGTAGTGAACAGAAGGTCCGATACTGGTAAAAAATGACTTCGACGGCAAACCGGAAAGCACGGAATGCAACAAAACTTGTCCGGAGTGTGAATATGACCATAACCTTCAATGCATGATCATTAGGCATTGGTCATTCAGCCAATTTCCGTGTTTACACAACTTACGTGTGGCTTTCACTTGGAAATTACGGCTTTCTGTGGAAAACGTCGGAAAACATCCGATTTCGTTCGGCGAAGCTCCAAATCAACTTAAAAGGACCCGGCATCATCATATGATCAATCATGCGTGTTACCCTATAAAACATGAGTTTTATGCTCTGAATTAGGCGAATTTGGCGTGTCTACAGTGGGGTCATTGCCCATCTTTTGGTGCCTTTTCTTCATTTTCTATTCTTTCGGGTACTCATTCAGACAGGCCCATATTTGTTTAAACCTGTGGGGTTCATTGCCCATCTTTTGGCACCCTTTTGCACCTTATGAGACGGCCTCCTACTAAGGCGGCGGGCATTTTCGATACTATCCTCCTCTAGTCCCCTTCACCTATTTCGGACCGAACAGAAGAGAATAGGGTAAGGTTTCCTTTCTGCCTTCAGGGTTCTGCCTTGCCTCTCTCGAGTGTTAGGCTATCTAGATTCTGGGATCGGGAGGTGTTGTGTGTGCAAGGTGATGCCTACCCTTGACTTCTAGCTAACACACTTGGGTCGATGACTTAATATCATACTAAAAATTCTCCATATTTTTTTCTTCTAAGGAAAATATTTTTTGAGGTAAACACTGTTCCATGGATGGTTCAATTTTTCTCCATCGGCGTTGGTTAGCTCATATGCATTGCCTGGATATTTTTCAGTTATAACAAAAGGCCCTTCCCAGTTAGGTTGTAACTTAGAGCGGGGACCACCCGGCTTAACGAATATACGTTTGACTACCATCTCACCGATCTCGAATTTTCTCTCTACCACCCTCTTTTGATAAAACCTTTTCAATAAGTCCGGGCATGCTCGGAAGCGGCCAACCTTCTTTCATCTAGGAGTTCAAGTTGTGCAAGGAGAGATTCTCACCTCTCATCGACAGGGATGTCCCTATCGAGTTGAACTCGGAGTGATGGAAAGAGTACTTCGTACGGGACCACCGCTTCCATCCCATATGCGAGAGCATACGGGGTTTGACCAGTGGGGGTCCGTACAGAAGTATGATAAGCCCATAGGGCATCTACAAGCTTATCTGGCCAGTCTGCGAACTTGCTAGACTTACAGGTTTTCTTGATGATTTTAATCAAAGTTTTGTTGGTGGCTTCTGCTTGACCATTGCCTTGCGGGTAATAAGGAGATGAATGATGCAATGCAATGTGGTACCTGTTGCAAAGATCACGCAGATCTTGAGAGAGAAATTGCGGTCCGTTGTCGGTGATAATGTCGCTGGGTATCCCGAACCTGGCGATGATGTTGCGTTTGATGAAGGAGCACAGTGTTGATGCCTTGATCTCCACGAACGCTTCTGCTTCTGCCCACTTGGTGAAGTACTCTGTTGCCGTCAGGATGAACGATTTGGAACGGATTTCAGAGTTAAGATCACTTAGAGGGCCAATGATATCGAAAGCCCACATGGCGAAGGGCCATGAGGCATGTATCGGATGAAGGGAAGATGCGGGAGAATGGATCTTGTCGGCATGGAGTTGGCAAGAATGACAGTGCCGGACAAAGATAAAGCAATCCTCTTCTAGGGTTGGCCAATAATACCCCTGCCTGATGATTTTCTTGGCAAGAGCTTGAGCATTGACATGGCCCCCACAGACCCCGGAATGTGCTTCCTTAAGCACCAATTCTGCCTCTTCTTCATCAACGCATCTCAATAAAATTCCACTCAGGCTCCTCTTGTAGAGCACCCCTCCTAGGATGGTATACCTATGGGATACTCTCCTGATGGCCTTCTTTTCTTTTGCATTTGATCCAGGTGGATATGTCTGATCTTGACAATACCTTGCGATCTCATCAAACCAAGGCCTCTCACCCTCATCTAACTCTTCCAACTCGATTAGCGAAATCTCCTCTTTCTGCTCTAGATATTCCTTCCTGCCAAATCTCTCCTTGATCTTCAGAAATTGCCCATCTTTAATCGCTGGCATCGACCTCCTACGGACATGAATAGTTCGCACCTGTCCACCTAGCGGGACTGATAGAGATGAAGCTAAGGAGGCTAAGGCATCAGCAAGGATGTTCTGAGCTCGAGGAACATGGACAAAAGTGAGTTTGGAAAAGAGTTTGATGTAGCAAGAGGTGAGTTCTTGGTAAGGTTTGAGATTTGGATGAGAAGTTCGGTATTTGGTTAGGACTTGGCGAAGAATTAGTTGGCTATCACCTATCACCCTTAATTCCGTGGCACCATAGAAATGAGCGGCCTCCAGCCCGGCTAGCAAGGCTTCGTATTCAGCTATATTGTCCGTTGCTGGGAAGTCAAGCTGATATGCCTGTGGAATGGTGACACCCTCGGGTGATAGAAGTACGATTCCTATTCCCTTACCGTGTGAATTCAGAGCCCCGTCAAAATATAATGTCCAAAGGTGGGAAGATCGGATCAACATTAGTTAGTCATCCGGGAGCTCCGATTGGACCGGGTCAAAGAGGGGTATAGGGTGATGGGCTAGATGTTCGGCAATGGCATAGCCCTTAATCGCCTTCTGGGGGACATAGGTGATTTCAAACTGAGAAAGGAAGCTCTGCCAACGACCTAACCGATCAGTTAGAACAGTTTTCTCAAGAAGGAATTTGATGGGATTGATGCGGGCAATAAGGTTGACCTCATGAGCTAAGAAATAGTGTTTAAGCTTCTGAACTACCCAAACTAGTGCATCACGGGTCTTCTCCACTACAGTATACTTCTTCTCGCATGGATCAAAGATCTTTGACAAGTAGTAAGTTTCCCTCTCTCTCCCTTCTTCATCCACTTGTGCAAGGACTGCCCCAAGAGAATTCTCCAAAACCGAGATATATAGAACTAAGGGCTTGCCAGGGACTGGTGGTCTAAGCACAGGGGGACTAGCCAGGTATCTTTTCAAACCATCGAATGCATCCCGGCACTTCGAATCCCATTTGAACTCGGCCCCCGCCTTGGTCAACTCATAGAAAGGTTTACACCTCCGGGCGTGTGGTGAGATGAACCGGCGGACAAACTGTAGCCTCCCGATTAATCCTCTAAGTTCTTTCATATTTCTTGGAGGAGGCATATCAATGATTGCCTTGGCCTTGTTTGGGTCGATCTCTATGCCCCTTTTGCTCACTATGAACCCCAACAGTTTTCCTGAGGATACTCCAAACGTGCATTTCTTTGGGTTCATCTTCAATTTATATTCCCTAGCCCTTTGCAAGACCTTTCTTAACACTTCCGGGTGATCTTCTCGGCTTTTAGACTTAACGACCAGGTTATCCACGTACACCTCTACAAGGGTATGCATCATGTCATGGAAGATAGCCATCATTGCCCTCTGATAGGTAGCACCAGCATTCTTCAGTCCAAAGGGCATGACGACATAGCAGTAGGTTCCCCAAGGTGTGGTGAACGAGGTCTTCTCCTGGTCCTCTTCGGCCAACCGGATTTGATTATATCCAGAATAGCCATCCATGAATGACAACATCTCGAATCCAACAGTGTTATCAACCAATACATCAATATGAGGTAGAGGAAAGTCATCTTTTGGACACGCTCGGTTCAAGTCCCTGAAGTCTATACAGATCCGAACTCGGCCATCCTTCTTCATGACAGGGACTATGTTTGCCACCCATTGCAGATAAAGGACGACCTTAATGAATCTTTCTTGATGTAACTTGTCGACCTCTTCTTTCATCTTAAGTGCAACATCAGGGTGGAATCTCCTTAATTTTTGCTTGACCGGGGTAACTCCAGGTTTCAAAGTTAGACGATGTTCAACTAACGAGTTGTCTAACCCCGGCATGTCTTCGTATGTCCATGTGAACGTGTCCTTATATTCTTCCAAAATTTTAATTAAACTCTGTTCCTCAGTGGGAGTGAGGTTTGCGCTTAGGAGGATTGTCTTGGGATCTTCCGGTGTTTCGAGATTCAGTTCTTTCGTCGGTTCATCCACCTTGGCTAATGGTTCTTCAAATCTTTTAAGTCCAGATGCATACGCATCAGCCAAGTCCTCAATTCCATCATCGAAATCAGGATCTTTTTCTAATAAGACCTCGTAAACTCCTAGTGTAAGATCTACATTGAATTCATCCTTATATTGGATTTCATCAAGCTGGATAGCATTTTCCAAAAACCTTGGCAGCCTTGCACATTCCTTGCATTTTTGAGCTATTTGTTGGAGATATATCTTTGGCACACGTTTACCTCGAATTTTATTCTTTTCTACCCTAACTACTCTTAAAGAAGACGGAATTGAAAAGGTGGTATTTACAATGGGTGAAGGATCGAGCAGATCGATCAGTGAGTTGGAGAAGAGAGGTCCCTGGTTGAGAGCACCCTCCGAGACAAGTAGAGACGTCTCCTCAATGGAAAACTGAGTTTGTGAGAGGACGTTTTTTTTGGGTATTTTGTGTATTTTCAATAAAAAAAATAGAATGAGCCGATGGGGCTCGAGAAGAAATAGAAAGCTTAAGCAAATGGAAGAAAAATGGGCTCGCGGGCCCGATGATGACAAGAAATGGGCAGATAGGCCCAAAGTTGGTGAAAAGATCTAAGGGGCACGTGGGCCCGACTGGTGGGCTCGCGGGCCCAAGGTTGTTGGATGGGCATATAAGCCCAGTGGAGTAAGAAGATTTGAATGGGCTCTCAGGCCCAATTTTCAGTTCAGGTGGCCATTTCGGCCCAGAAGTGGGAATTGGGCTAGATAGCCCATCAAGTGAATCCAAGAGGGATAGAGTGAGGATTTTGAAATACGTGACCGTAGGATACGGCTCACGTGGGATGTTGTTTGGAGGTAGGTTCGAGTGGACAAGTTGTTTAGAGATGGACTTGCCCTTGACTGGTTCTTCCTCCTCTATGAACAACCGAGCCAAAGATGAACTTAGGTTGTCCACTTCCTCCTCTTGCTCTGGTGCCTTCTTCCTCTTGACTGGTTCTTCTTCTTTGTCCCCGGCCATCATCATGGTCTCCCCTTTGATAAATAATTTTTGGAGTCCCATGGCATTTTTTGGCCGGTAGACCATCCGCGGAGTGAAACTGGGCTCATAGCCAAGCCCGTGTCTCTTTGGTCTTTGTACGGCTTTAATGGGGTGCACAACACCCTGCAGCTCCTTTCCCAACCCCTTTCCTGGCTGATAGCCCATCCCTTTAATCATCTGCCATGCAACTGAATCTGGAGGCGTCGTCAATACCATGACCTCAGGTAGCTCTGTAGTTGAAACCAACGGCTGGACAGATTTTGATATTGGTAGTGCAGAAGAGGGGTCATCCACGTCATTCAGAATGGGGATGTTGGTTACTTTGATCACCTGGCCCTTGTATGGGAACTTCAGACACTGATGATTAGTGGAGGCAACAGCTCCTATTGCCTCAAGGTACGGGCGTCCCAAGATAGCTTTGAATGTAGGGTCCAATTCTAGAACGTGAAACTTGGCGGTGACAGCACACGGCCCGAGCCCTACTTTCAATGTAACCACCCCTCGTGCCGGCTTCCGGGAGTTGTCATATGCGGTCACCGTGACGGCAGAAGGCTCGATTTCTTCATCGGAGATGCCGCAAAGTTGCAATGTTTCTGGCGGCATGACATTTATGGATGCTCCGGTGTCAATCAAGCAGGACTTGATCTCCACACCTCGGAGGACTACTGCGACATGCAAGGCATACTTTCTGATCTCTGGCTGTGCTAACTCCTCCTGTGTAAATGTGAGTGCCGGATGTTCACTCCTCGGGGTCAGGACAGTAACGATCTTCTCAGGCGGGAGGTCCTCATTGACCATGACCCGCTGCAGATATTGTTGTAGGATGTCTTGATGGTTCTTTGACCTCTTTATCAGCTCCAGAATTGAAATCCGTGCTGGCATTTTGTCTAAGTGCTTCAATAGGTCATATGCCGTGCCGGGCAACGGTTCTTCTACCACCTCCTCTTCTGCCTGTTCTTGTGGTTGTATCCCGACCTAGGGGAAGACCCTTTGGAACATCCTCCCGCTACAAAGTACCGGTGCCAGCGTGGTAGGGGGAAGTGGTGATGATGGTGATGGTAGGGTTGGTTCACGCGGGAACCGGTTTAGAAAAGGGTTTGGTTCACGCGGGAACCGGTTTTAATGAAGAAAGGGGTGGTTCACGCGGGAACCGATGTAAGAGTTGACAAAATGAAAAGAGAGCCACGTGGGGCCAATCTAAAGGTGCTTCAAATGGGTGGTCCATGCGGGGACCGATCTGAAAGTAAGTTGGTTCATGCGGGAACCGAGTTGGAAAAGAAAGGTGGTTCACGCGGGAACCGGTTTATAAGAAGAAAAGTGGTTCACGCGGGAACCGGGCTGAAATTAAAGACAAGAAATCAAGTCCACATGGGGGACAATCTTAAAGGAAGAGTAGTCAGCAAGTTTTTAAAGGTAAATTGACATGGAAAAAGGTAAAGGACAAGCCGGTTCACGCAGGAACCAAGTCAGAAAACAACTAGTTGCACGGATCAATCAAGCTAGCACGGTTGAAGACATTGGTTGTCCCACCGTGGTCGCCAAAAAGCTATCGACTCCAGAAACGGGTTCCATATCGGCACATCAAGAGAAGGTGAAAGATGGAATTGGGGAAAATAAGAGTGAATCGTAAGACACTCGGAAAGCGGTAAAAACTCCTCACCTCGGTCCCACACTCACATTGATTCCCGAACTTTCATCTCACGGCGTCGCTCGAGCATCGGAGATAGTTCAGGTCATGTGGGAGGAGAGTGAGGAGGAGATGAAATTAAAACATGAAAAATGTGGTCGCCAGGAGCCGCGGGCTCCGCTTTATAGAATAAAAACAAGAGATGAGTTGATTTGACCGTGTACCTTAGCGTGGGAGGTCGGGATATGGGTTCAACCTTCTTCTTCTTCGGCCAGCCGATGAAGAAGAGTCTCCAACCGGTGCTAGCTTAATAAACCTGTGCAACTAGAACAATAAACCAAGTGAAAGAAAATGATTAGAACTATGGGAAGTGTAGTAAATGTAGAGAGAAAATGAGAAAGAAGCAATCGGAATCGAACTCACCGGATTGGGGTGAGCCTTAACCCCTTTTTTTGTATTTTTTGATTATGTAAAAATGATGTAA
The DNA here is from genome assembly GCA_036172225.1 of Cryptocoryne crispatula var. balansae. Classification (NCBI taxonomy): domain Eukaryota; kingdom Viridiplantae; phylum Streptophyta; class Magnoliopsida; order Alismatales; family Araceae; genus Cryptocoryne; species Cryptocoryne crispatula. The sequence continues at coordinate 42,806,933 of CM069921.1, forward strand.
ATAAACTGAAATATGCTTTAAAACAGTAAATGAACTGAGTTAAATGAGTTGAGAAGGCTTATGGAATGGATCGGCTTGAGTTGAAGCTGAGTTGGTTGAGAAAAGGCCGGTTCGGGTAGCTTTGCACCCTTCTGGCGCGACTTCGGTGCAGAGGATGCTACAGACGACCCCAATGTCAGAATCGAGTTCCGTTTGTTGCAGTAGATGGAGGACATAGAGAGGAAGAGTTCCTATGTTGATGACTTCTCCGAATTACTCATGTATAAGTCAATAAAAATTCTGAAATTGGGAGGATATAGAAAACAGAACCTGGATGCGCGCCCTCAGTGTAGCAATCGCCACGAACAAACGGCAAGTCGGAATTGAGTGCCGTCAGTTGGAGATGAAAGAGAACGAAGAGAGGAACAATTTTTATGTTGAAGACCTTCGCAGAAGAAGCCCCAGATTTTCTGCATAAGTCTATGAAGATGGTTTATGAAGAACACCCGGATCGAGCCTTCTCCTTCACCTCGGGATCGATTTCTTGACTTCGGATCGCCTTTGGACGTCGGAACGGCTTTGGAGAAGAGCTTGGACGACCTCTGGATGAGCTAGGCACCAGGGATTAACCTTGGGTCGTTGAGAATGGCCCTAAATTTATAGGGGAAGGAAGCCGGTGCAAAATTTAGAAACTGGACCGACCGCGCCCCCGCTTTTCAAAGGGAACGAGGGCGCGCAGGGCGCGCCCTCAAACCAAGGGCGCGCCGGGCGTGCCCCCAGTTCGGGGGCGCGGTCTGCGCACCCCCCTGTTTAAAAGGAAGCGGGGGCATGTTACGCGTCTCACTGCTAAAAATTGACGGAATCTTCCGAAAATTGCTAAAAATTGACTTGACATACGTAACGCGCCCCCGAACCGGGGGCGCGGTACAAATGATCGAAAATCCTCCGCTGAAACCTTCCAAAAATCCGATTTAGAAAGTGCTAATCGGGGTAATTTGCGATTTAAAGAAACTGACCGCGCCCCGCCTTTCAAAGGAACCGGAGGCACGCAGGGCGCGCCCCCAGTTTGAGGGCGCGCAGGGCGCGCCCTCCTCTTTCAAAGGGAGAGGAAGCGCAGTACACTCTCTCTCCTACACGCGTGTTCCGCGAGCCGTATCTTGCAAACGGGATGTCTGATTCGGCTCCCGTTTGTCGCGTTGGAAAGAGGGCCTTCAACCGCACATCCTAAAGTTGGTAAACCAGCCGGCATGACTCCCGATATGTTTGCACGGTGCTTTCTACCGGTTTACCCTCTCGCGGAAAGCCGAAACCCGGGGCGAAGATCCGAAAGAGCACGGTTCCGATCGATAAATCTCGGGTCAACTCGGGATGACTTAAAATGATGACCGAACAAGTCCGGTATGACCGGAAAACCCGAAGTCATTGAAAATTTTGATATTAACCTGGTAAACGTGAACCAAAACTCAGAAAAGCCGGAAAACCCTAAAATTGACCAAAATGGCCATATGGCCCCGGTTGATGAAAATATTCGGATAGAATCGACCCGGATGACTGGAAAAGACCCGGCGATAACCGGAAAGGCCTAACATGTGGTCCGGGATAGCCGTGTTAGCACAGATCGAAAAAGCCGTAACGAAAGCCGTCATTGACCGACGCCTACCGAAATGACTTCTCGAAAACCCTGAATGTTACGGAACACATGCGGGATTCCCGAGACCTTCAATTATGGACCATTCAAGGTCGGTCATCGAGCATGCTTCATGTTTTTACAGTTCACGTGTGGCTCTCGCTTGAAGGTTACGGCAATATTCCGGAAATCATCGGTCCATTCTCAACTTGCGAGGGGCTCCACCCATGTCCTTAGCTCATCTCCACGAGGTAATGCGGATCAGATAACGGACAAATAAAGGATATTGCCTATGGAATAAGAGTCTGGGGCTCCAAATCAAGCCAATTTGGCGTGTCTACAATAACCAAACAAAAACTCTCTTTGCATTTACACCTTTCATTTGCTTTCTTTCAACCATTTTGTAAGGAAATTTGACAGGATGCCCACTCTAAGGTCCGGAAGACACGTCGGGATGTCGGACTACTACGGCCAAGAAGAGGAGTACGAGACGGGTCACTACGAGCTTCAGCAACCCATGGTCCAACCAGAGGGCCATGTCAACGCCATCAGGGAGCCAGAAATTCAAAATCCTACTCATCAACCTGCATCACTTAGCGTGGAGTAACTCCTCCAGGGTCTATCTCTTCATCTAGACCCCGAATCTTTTTCGCTTGTGCAATCCTTGACAAAGGGCAAGATGCCCGCCAATCAAGATCCGGTCGAGGGAAATCAAGCCCCCTCACCACCTCAATCAGCAGTCAAGCCCCAAATCATCTCTTCTTCTGGACAACCCTGCCGTGTCTCCACTCACCCTATTATGGGGCATTCACATAATTTTGTTCCAATTCCTGTTTCCAACTTACCTCCTCCAACTCAGCCACCTAAACACTTTGCTCCCGTGGCTCAGGAATCCAGCCTCACCCAGGCATTAATGAACAAACTCAACCAGATGGATGAGCGCTTTGAAGAAATGAGGCATCGCCTCGATTCTAAAGCCATCCCTGAAATCTCTGTCCCATCCTTCCCAGTTTTGCACCTTCCTCCTTCAGAGATACCAGTCTTCCAATGTTACAATGGGACTGGTAATCCTTTCAACCATCTAAAGAGCTTTCTCTATGACTCCGCATTCTGGAAAAATGACCGCAAAGCCCTTGCCTTCCTATTCCGTCGGTCATTAGAGGGATCCGCCCTGGACTGGTTCTATTCTCTTGATTCCATTGAGGCGGCAGATTTTGACATCGTCAAGGCAAAGTTTCTACAGAGGTACAAGGATCGGGTGGGGCCAGCCTACTCGATAACTGATTTGATTGCCGAAAAGATGAGGCCGGATGAGGATTTTGCCAGATTTGCTGATCGGTGGAGGGGAATGGCTGAAAGGCTAGTAGATACCATCTCAGAGGGGGAGCAGGTGAGGATGCTCATCGGGAACACCACGCCCAACCTTCGCAATCTCCTGATCATGCACCACCCAACAACCATGAGTGAGTTGTGTGATAGCGCCCGCTACCTCCAAGCCCACTTTAAGGACGCATCCATGATCAACCCGTTCGACACCAAGCCCCGTAACACTAGAAAGCCTACACCTGTAGGACCCACCACCGAAGTGGTAGTAAACAATGAGAGCATCAATGCCATGGGTAACCAGGGTGGGTACCGTCAGAGCCAATACCGTAACCCACCACCCAACCAACAATACCGCCCAGCCCCTCAACCAGCTCCTCAGCCCCAGCAGCAACTTGCATACAACCGAGCACCACCACAGCAACCCACCTACAACCGAGCGCCCTAGCAACCAAATGCCTACAACCGAGCGCCTCAACAACAAATGTCTACAACTGACCCCAACCACAACAACAAGCCTACAACCAAGTGCCACCACTAGCCAACCGACCTAGGAGGGGGAGACCCAAGAGAGAATACTATCCTCAACTGCCATTCCCCCTCATCGATATCTTTAATGCATTGATGGCTAAACAGCAGTTGGAACTTCCAAAGGAGAGAGAAGGATGTCCGGCCAATGTTGACACAACCAAGTACTGCTCTTATCATCAATATCCTGGGCACACGGTGGATGTATGTTTCCAGTTTAAAGACTACATCCATGACCTTAATGATCAGGGGAACATTGACTGGGCACAGATGGGAGAATCCATACAAGCGATGAAGGCACGTCAGAATCAACCACGGCGACAGCAAGCACAACAACAGCCCGGCCTGGGCATAGTCCAAGATCTTCTCCCGGTACATGCACCCCTACAAGCACCGGCACCAGCACCACCAAACCAACGACTCGGCCTCGTCCACTCCGCCATCGAGGAATCAACCCACCATTCCCAGGGTTGGCAGGTCGAGGATCAAATCACCTCCATGCCCGCCATACCAACCCCACCTACAAACCGCACCATACTCTCCATACCGAGAGCTGCCCCCAGCCCACAAACTACCCAAACACCACTACCCTCACCAACCATTAACCCTCCACGGCGCTTAATCATTAGACCGCCACCAGCCTCCCAACCGGCACCCCAACCATCACCCCAACCTAACCCACCAACCACCATTAATCCTCTATGGCGTCTAATCATTAGACCGCCACCAACACCCAGACATCACCTAACCTACCAATCACTGCCACCCCACGACTCCTCATCATTAGAACATCACCACCAACACCCCAACCATCATCCAACATACCGGCCTCCAACAATCCACGACCCCTCATCATCCGATCCTCACCACCCCTACCTACCATGGGCTCCTCGACCTACCAACCAACCCTACCTTCACCATCATCACCACTTCCCCCTACCATGCTGGCGCCGATACTTCGTAGCGGGAGGATGTTCCAAAGGGTCTTCCCCCAGGTCGGGATACAACCACAGGAACATGCAGAAGAGGAGGTGGTAGAAGAACCGTTGCCCAGCACGGCATATGACCTATTGAAGAACTTGGACAAAATGCCGGCACAAATTTCAATTCTGGAGCTGATAAAGAGGTCAAAGAACCATCAGGACATCCTACAACAATATCTGCAGCGGGTCATGGTCAATGAGGACCTCCCACCTGAGAAGATCGTTACTGTCCTAACCCCGAGGAGTGAACATTTGGCACTCACATTTACACAGGAGGAGTTGGCACGGCCAGAGATCAGAAAGTATGCCTTGCGTGTCGCAGTAGTCATCCAAGGCGTGGAGATCAAGTCCTGCTTGATTGACATCGGAGCATCCATAAATGACATGCCGCCAGAAACATTGCAACTTTGCGGCATCTCCGATGAAGAAATCGAGCCTTCTGCCGTCACGGTGACCGCATATGACAACTCCCGGAAGCCAGCACGAGGGGTGGTTACATTGAAAGTAGGGCTCGGGCCGTGTCTTTGTCCCCGCCGAGTTTCACGTTCTAGAATTGGACCCTACATTCAAAGCTATCTTGGGACGCCCGTACCTTGAGGCAATAGGAGCTGTTGCCTCCACTAATCATCAATGTCTGAAGTTCCCATACAAGGGCCAGGTGATCAAAGTAACCAACATCCCCATTCTGAATGATGTGGATGACCCCTCTTCTGCACTACCAATATCAAAATCTGTCCAGCCGTTGGTTTCAACTATAGAGTTACATGAGGTCATGGTATTGACGACGCCTCCAGATTCAGTTGCATGGCAGATGATGAAAGGGATGGGCTATCAGCCAGGAAAGGGGTTGGGAAAGGAGCTGCAGGAGGTTGTGCACCCCATTGAAGCCGTACAAAGACCAAAGAGACACGGGCTTGGCTATGAGCCCAGTTTCACTCCGCGGATGGTCTACCGGCCAAAAAATGCCATGGGACTCCAAAAATTATTTATCAAAGGGGAGACCATGATGATGGCCGGGGACAAAGAAGAAGAACCAGTCAAGAGGAAGAAGGCACCAGAGCAAGAGGAGGAAGTGGACAACCTAAGTTCATCTTTGGCTCGGTTGTTCATAGAGGAGGAAGAACCAGTCAAGGGCAAGTCCATCTCTAAACAACTTGTCCACTCGAACCTACCTCCAAACAACATCCCACGTGAGCCGTATCCTACGGTCACGTATTTCAAAATCCTCACTCTATCCCTCTTGGATTCACTTGATGGGCTATCTAGCCCAATTCCCACTTCTGGGCCGAAATGGCCACCTGAACTGAAAATTGGGCCTGAGAGCCCATTCAAATATTCTTACTCCACTGGGCTTCTATGCCCATTCCAATCCAACAACCTTGGGCCCGCGTGCCCTCCAGTCGGGCCCACGTGCCCTTTAGATTTATTTTCTTGCTTTGGGCCCGCGTGCCCACCATTTGGGCCCACGTGCCCCTTTGATCTTTTCACCAACTTTGGGCCTATCTGCCCATTTCTTATCATCATCGGGACCGTGAGCCCATTTTTCTTCCATTTGCTTAAGCTTTCTATTTCTGCTCGAGCCCCATCGGCTCATTCTCTTTTTATTATTGAAAATACCCAAAATACCCAAAAAAAACGTCCTCTCACAAACTCAGTTTTCCATTGAGGAGATGTCTCTACTTGTCTCGGAGGGTGCTCCCAACCAGGTACCTCTCTTCTCCATCTCACTGATCGATCTGCTCGATCCTTCACCCATTGTAAATACCACCTTTTCAATTCCGTCTTCTTTAGGAGTAGTTAGGGTAGAAAAGAAGAAAATTCGAGGTAAACGTGTGCCAGAGAGATATCTCCAACAAATAGCTCAAAAATGCAAGGAATGTGCAAGGCCGGCAAGGTTTTTGGAAAATGCTATCCAGCTTGATGAAATCCAATATGAGGATAAATTCAATGTAGATCATACACTGGGAGTTTACGAGGTCTTATCAGAAAAAGATCCTGATTTCAAGGATGGAATTGAGGACTTGGCTGATGCGTATGCATCTGGACTTAAAATATTTGAAGAACCATTAGCCACGGTGGATGAACCGACAAAAGAATTGAATCTCGGAACACCGGAAGATCCCAAGACAATCCTCCTAAGCGCAAACCTCACTCCCACTGAGGAACAGAGTTTAATTAAAATTTTTGAAGAATATAAGGACACGTTCGCATGGACATACGAAGACATGCCGGGGTTAGACAACTCGTTAGTTGAACATTGTCTAACTTTGAAATCTGGAGCTACCCCGGTGAAACAAAAATTAAGGAGATTCCACCCTGATGTTGCATTTAAGATGAAAGAAGAGGTCGACAAGCTACATCAAGCAAGATTCATTAAGGTCGTCCTTTATCCGCAATGGGTGGCAAACATAGTCCCTGTCATGAAGAAGGATGGCCGAGTTCGGATCTGTATAGACTTCAGGGACTTGAACCGAGCGTGTCCTAAAGATGACTTTCCTCTACCTCATATTGACGTACTGGTTGATAACACTACTGGATTCGAGATGTTGTCATTCATGGATGGCTATTCTGGATATAATCAAATCCGGTTGGCCGAAGAGGACTAGGAGAAGACCTCGTTCACCACACCTTGGGGAACCTACTGCTATGTCGTCATGCCCTTTGGACTGAAGAATGCTGGTGCTACCTATCAGAGGGCAATGATGGCTATCTTCCATGACATGATGCATACCCTTGTAGAGGTGTACGTGGACGACCTGGTCGTTAAGTCCAAAAGCCGAGAAGATCACCCGGAAGTGTTGAGAAAGGTCTTGCAAAGGGCTAGGGAATATAAATTGAAGATGAACCCAAAGAAATGCACATTTGGAGTATCCTCAGGAAAATTGTTGGGGTTCATAGTGAGCAAAAGGGGCATAGAGATCGACCCAAACGAGGCCAAGGCAATCATTGGTATGCCTCCTCCGAGAAATATGAAAGAACTTCGAGGATTAATCGGGAGGCTACAGTTTGTCCGCCGGTTCATCTCACAACACTCCCAAAGGTGTAAACCTTTCTATGAGTTGACCAAGGTGGGGGCCGAGTTCAAATGGGATTCGAAGTGCCAGGATGCATTCGATGGTTTGAAAAGATACTGGCTAGTCCCCCTGTGCTTAGACCACCAGTCCCTGGCAAGCCCTTAGTTTTATATATCTCGGTTTTGGAGAATTCTCTTGGGGCAGTCCTTGCACAAGTTGATGAAGAAGGGAGAGAGAGGGAAACTTACTATTTGTCAAAGATCTTTGATCCATGCGAGCAGAAGTGTACTGTAGTGGAAAAGACCTGTGCTGCACTAGTCTGGGTAGTTCAGAAGCTTAAACACTATTTATTAGCTCATGAGGTCAATCTTATTGCCCGCATCAATCCCATCAAATTCCTTCTGGAGAAAACTGTTCTAACTGATCGGTTAGGTCGTTGGCAGAGCTTCCTCTCCCAGTTTGATATCACCTATGTCCCCCAGAAGGTGATTAAGGGCTATGCCATTGCCGAACATCTAGCCCATCACTCTATACCCCTCTTTGACCCGGTCCAATCGGAGCTCCCGGATGACGAACTAATGTTGATCCGATCTTCCCACCTTTGGGCATTATATTTTGACGGGGCTCTGAATTCACACGGTAAGGGAATAGGAATCGTACTTCTATCACCCGAGGGTGTCACCATTCCACAGGCATTTCAGCTTGACTTCCCAGTAACCAACAATATAGCTAAATATGAAGCCTTGCTGGCCGGGCTGGAGGCTGCTCATTTCTATGGTGCCACGGAATTAAGGGTGATAGGTGATAGCCAACTAATTCTTCACCAAGTCCTAACCAAATACCGAACTTCTCATCCAAACCTCAAACCTTACCAAGAACTCACCTCTTGCTACAACAAGCTCCTTTCCAAACTCACTTTTGTCCATGTTCCTTGAGCTCAGAACATCCTTGCTGATGCCCTAGCCTCCTTAGCTTCATCCCTATCAGTCCCACTAGGTAGACATGTACGGACTATCCATGTCCGTAGGAGGTCGATACCAGCGATTAAGGATGGTCGATTTCTAAAAGTCAAGGAGAGATTTGGCAGGAAGGAGTATCTAGAGTAGAAAGAGGAGATTTCGCTAATCAAGTTAGAAGAGTTAGATGAGGGTGAGAGGCCTTGGTTTGATGAGATCGCAAGGTATTGTCAAGATCAGACATATCCACCTGGATCAAATTCAAAAGAAAAGAAGGCCATCAGGAGAGTATCCCAGAGGTATACCATCCTAGGAGGGGTGCTCTACAAGAGGAGCCTGAGCGAAATTTTATTGAGATGCATTGATGAAGAAGAGGCAGAATTGGTGCTTAAGGAAGCACATTTCGGGGTCTGTGGGGGCCATGTCAATGCTCAAGCTCTTGCCAATAAAATCATCAGGCATGGGTATTATTGGCCAACCCTAGAAGAGGATTGCTCCATCTTTGTCCGGCACTGTCATTCTTGCCAACTCCATGCCGACAAGATCCATTCTCCCGCATCTTCCCTTCATCCGATTCATGCCCCATGGCCCTTCGCCATGTGGGCTTTCGATATCATTAGCCCTCTAAGTGATCTTAACTTTGAAATCCGTTCCAAATCATTCATCCTGACGGCAACAGAGTACTTCACCAAGTGGGCAGAAGCGGAAGCGTTCGTGGAGATCAAGGCATCAACATTGTGCTCCTTCATCAAACGCAACATCATCGCCAGGTTCGGGATACCCAGCGACATTATCACCGACAACGGACCACAATTTCTCTCTCAAGATCTGCGTGATCTTTGCAATAGGTACCGCATTGTATTGCATCATTCATCTCCTTATTACCCGCAAGGCAATGGTCAAGCAGAAGCCACCAACAAAACTTTGATTAAAATCATCAAGAAAACCTGTAAGTCTAGCAAGTTCGCAGACTAGCCAGATAAGCTTGTAGATGCCCTATGGGCTTATCGTACTTCTGTATGGACCCCCACTGGTCAAACCCCGTATGCTCTCGCATATGGGATGGAAGCGGTGGTCCCGTACGAAGTACTCCTTCCATCACTCCGAGTTCAACTCGACAGGGACATCCCTGTTGATGAGAGGCGAGAATCTTTCCTTGCACAACTTGAACTCCTAGATGAAAGAAGATTGGCCGCTTCCGAGCATGCCCAGACTTATCAAAACCGATTGAAAAGATTTTATCAAAAGAGGGTGGTAGAGAGAAAGTTCGAAATCGGTGAGATGGTAGTCAAACGTATATTCGTTAAGCCGGGTGGTCCCCGCTCCAAGTTGCAACCTAACTAAGAAGGGCCTTTTGTTATAGCTGAAAAATATCCAGGCAATGCATATGAGCTAACCAACGTCGATGGAGAAAAATTGAACCATCCATGGAACGGCGTTTACCTCAAAAAATATTTTCCTTAGAAGAAAAAAAATATGGAGAATTTTTGGTATGATATCAAGTCATCGATCCAAGGGTGTTAGCTAGAAGTCAAGGGTAGACATCACCTTGCACAAACAACACCTCCCGATCCCAGAATCTAGATAGCCCAACACTCGAGAGAGGCAAGGCAGAACCCTGAAGGCAGAAAGGAAACCTTACCCTATTCTCTTCTATTCGGTCCAAGATAGGTGAAGGGGACTAGAGGAGGATAGTATTGAAAATGCCCGCCGCCTTAGTAGGAGGCCGTCTCATAAGGTGCAAAAGGGTGCCAAAAGATGGGCAATGAACCCCACAGGTTTAAACAAATATGGGCCTGTCTGAATGAGTACCCGAAAGAATAGAAAATAAAGAAAAGGCACCAAAAGATGGGCAATGACCCCATAGGTCGAAGACTTGTCTAAGTAAGTGCCACATGTAGAAGAGACCCTAAGAGGCCGAACCCCAACGGGCAATTTGGGCATGAGTAGAGAAACCCTCCTCAACACCCCCAAATCCTATCAAAGACTTCCTCTATTATTCTTCCATCTTAAAACCCCTAGGGTAGGGTGAACTGTCCAAACTCAGGAGGAATCCAAACCGATCAAGAGAAGAGGGCAAGAAAGATTCTGGGTAAGGAACCTTATTCACATGTGGTGCTTATTGCTTGAATCTTGATCAACACTCAAAGATCGATGAATGGTCTCAATACTAGCACATTCTCCACAAAAATTCAAAAAAATGAATATTTTCAAAAATCAAAAAAAATCAAATATTTTCAAAAATCCAAAAAAAATCAAATTTTTTTCAAAAATAAAAATAACAACAATTATTTTAAAAAATTTAAAAAATTTGAATATTTTCAAAAAAAAATCCGATTTTTTTTTTGAATATTTTCAAAAATAAAAAATTGAATACTTTCCAAAAAATCTAAAAAAAAATGCATCATCTAACTTGGCATAACCTTGATGTTTATCTTTATGTCTTGCGTGTTTCATTTCCGCATTGCATATTTACCTTCATTATCACCCCGTTAAGAGGGCTCCTCCCTTTGACCTATGTCAAAGTTGGCCATAATAGGCAAAGGGATGAGTCGTTGTGAAGATCTAATCCCCTTTTATCAAGTGCTTTCAGGGACTTTAAAATAAGAAGAGAAAGTTCTCTCAACGACAGGATTCTGAGATCAAGAAGGGAGCGACTTTCACCATAGCAGGTAAGCTCTCTTAACTTTTACCTTGTCTGTCATTTTGTGCATTCTACCTGGTTGATAAGGCTGCCCCCCTTGACATATAAGCAAGGCGAGATGACAATAGGCAAGGGGGTGAGCCATAGAACAGATTTAACCCTTCTATTGAGTATTTCGTAAAAGAAACACAAGTCAAGGAGGGGTGAGAATCTCGCCAACAGTATGTCTCTTAACCCTACATCTATTACTTATTTTTATTATTTGCTATCCCTTAGAAGGCTTCGCCCCTTGACAAACTTGCAAGGGGCTAAGCCGAAATGTGATACTAACTACCCTTTTGAGCGATGTCAAGCAGATCAAAGAAACACTGAAGCAAACAGGTGAAGATCTGATTATGCCATTAAGTGATACAACAAAGAAGAAAAGCAGCTACAACATCAGAAAAGCTAAGCCTGCTATAGAAATCAGTGCCTGCTGCTACCCCCTCCAAGAGAATGACCACGTGGAGGAGGCATGGTAGCCGTGTCCGCCAAAGCTGCTGCGGCCGCCTCATTGGGGCGATGCTCTGAAGAAGTGGCCAGGAACGCAGAAGCACCGTGCTCATGGCTCTGGCTCTGGCCACTCTGCCCCTGCTAGCTCCGCCCGTGGTGACCCCGACTACGAGCTGCGCCGCCACTCCGGTGCGTACCACTCCGATGGGAGCTGCTCTGATGGGTGCAACTCTGGCTCGGCTGTGGAGGGATGCCCTGGCGGTAAACCTGCAATGTCGCCTCTGCTGCTGACAAACGAACCTGTGCTGCGCAGTGCATACGCTCCGCAGATCGCATGGCCTCGGCTATGCCTGGCGCTCCATCTCGCACATGGCTCTCTCGTGCTGAAGGCGGAGATCCGAGACGATCATCCGGGAATGAAGATCGGCCAGGGCGGACCGCAATGTCTCCACCTCAGACTCCAAGGACTGGATACGGGAGGACAAGCTACTCTGAAGCTCGGCAACCTGGAAGAAGAGGAAGTATATGAACCAAGAAAAATCAACAACCAGAATAGACAACAATGAAAGATACCTCTGCCTCCTTGGTCGTTAGAGCCTCTCTCGCCTCACTAAGACGCTGGCGGAGCTCAGCCACCTCTTCCCTCGACAGAGAAGGAGGTGAACCCTCAGCACGAGCCTTCCGCTGTGAACAGAAGAAAAAAACACATCAGAGCAAGGCAATCATATGTTGAGGATACAAATGAAGGTCAAAGGCAGTGTCTACCTCAGTCTCCAGCATGCCACGAAGAGTGGCCACCTCCTGCCAAAGGTCAACAATCTCCAGCTGTTGGCGTAGCAGTAGAGCCCGAGCCTCCTGAAATGACATGAAAGTCAGAAGAGAACAACAACACAGAATTAAAGGAAAGTGAGAAGCATTTACCTGACCCTCTGGAATGAACAAGTGGCCGTACACCTCCGCGTATCGGCGAAGGTAGTCTCGGCTATCTTCTGCCCAGCCAATAACTACCTCGCCGCCTTCATACCACAAAGTGATCGAGGCGTGGTACCTCTCCACCCAGTCCACGGGGAGGAGAAGGCGCCTGGGACGAGCACCAACTAGGGGAAGAGGAGGAGGAGGCTCCAACCAGTCCTGCTCCAGACCGAGGGCGCATGCCGAGAACCGAAGCCACAGTGGCGCCAGCTCATTGACGCACAGAAGATGAAGATCGCGGCCGAAGACACGACCAGCGTGGGCAATCCAGGGCTGGAGATGGTCATCGGTCATGAGATATGGCCTCCAACACACCTGTGGGAAGCAAAATCATGATTATTATTTCAACAAGAGAATATTGATACACAAATTAAACACATACCTCAGTGTGTGGGAAGTGGAGAATCTGTGCACGAATCGAAGCCAACTGGCTGCGATGGCCACCAGTAGGGCGGATAGGCTCCCAACGAGCCATCAGGGGAAGGAGGTCGGGGTAGGACTGCTATGCCCGACCCAGGGGGAAGTAGAGGTAGCTCCAGACCTGTAAAAGGCACAACTCGTCAGAGCAAAGCAGAGCAATACAAGTGTACAAGAAAGGAAAGCTGCTAAAAGTCACTTGAAGAAAAGGAGAGAAGCCGACAACCGAAATAGAACCCACCTCAGGCTGGAGGCCACAGAACAAATGGGCGAGCATCACTGCCCCCACGTGTACGTGCCAACCTGTTCCAGGTCAGCAAGCAAAGGGAGGAACCGCAGATGGATGCGGTCCGTCTTCGAGCTCAATAGAAGGCGCCCGAAGAAGAAGAGGAGGAAGCGGCGCAGGTCTACATCCGCCTCCAAAGAGCCAGGTAACCCGGTAAATGCCGCTGCAGCCTGGCCGACCATGCGGCGAGAAAAGCCGTCCCGGCTCTCGCCACGGACACGCTCGGCATCCACCAAGCCTACCATCTCACCAGCCTCTAGTCTGGCGATGGTGCGTAGGCCATCCTCTGGGTCGAACTCGGGCTCATATGCGAAGAGGGCCCGGAACTCCCGCGAATAGTCGGAAGAGGTGGCACACACCACCGGCCTACCGTAAACACGAAGACCGGTGATGTGTGCAACGTCCTCTAAGGATGGCACCATGTGCCCCCATGGGAACAGAAACACGAAGGAGTCTGGATCCCAGGACTCACGGAGAACCTGCACCAGTGGTAGGTCCTCCCAAAAAGGAGTCACCCGAAGGATGGGCCCAAACCCCATCTCCTCTAACCGAACCTGCTGGAAGTCTGGTAGGCCTAGGTAGGCAACATGCACCAGGTCCCACGAGATCCGAGATTTTATCCGGGCCTGCAATAGAATCATTTCATTAGTTCACTCAATTTTTATTATCAAAATTTAATGGAGCTAATCATTAAGTGCAGAAAAAGAAAATATACCTCTCGGACTGCCAGAAGCTTGGGCTCCTCAGAATCGGAGTCGTGGCGGCGAACACGTCTCAGCATCTGTTCCAAATGGGAAGTTGATATTAAACATTGTTACATACATTTTTATTTATTTCATTCATAAAAAAAATCAGCCGAACGCGCCCTCCCCTCCTTTGGAGAGGGAGGGCGCGCTGAGAGCGCCCTCCATTTGAGGGCGTGCTCTGCGCGCCCCTTCCCGGAGAGGAGAGTGAGGGCACGCAGACCGCGCCCTCCTCTTGGGGGCGCGGTCTGCGCGTCCCCGAACCGGGGGCGCGCTCAGCGCGCGCCCGGTCCGAAGGCGCGGTCAACTTTTTTGTGTTTACCGCACCCTCTCACCTGTTCGATCCTTTTTTCCGCAATAACTTCGTCAAATCAACTCCGAATCGTGTGAAACTTGAACCAAATCGAAGAGCGTAACCCAATCTACATTTTTTGTAACAGGGGCACTAATCTTTGATGGCGTTTCAGACTCCGTATCTGAGTTGGAACTCTGGAGCTTCTAGCGTGAGGAGAGATGGTGAACAGGTGGAAATGAGATATTCTTACCCGCAGGGGGTATTTATAGAGAGTAAAAATGTGAAAATGAGAGAAATTTGAAAATATCACCCAAGGTTCACAAAATCGAGCTGATCGCGATGCCACTGAAAGAATTCCGATCTGATGCACGGTTTGCTTAAAATAATTTTGTGAAGAAAAATTCTCTTTAAATTCTCACCAAAAATCCCTCTTTTCACATAACTTTGAATGTCTCAATTCCTAAATTAGCCAGACATATTCATGTTTTTTTATCATCACTAGCTAACATTTTTCAGTTGTCAGGAGAAAATTCTATACATTTATTAGTCAGAAATGGCTGAAAATGTATTTTTCAGGAGCAAAATTGATAAAAACGACAAAAATTTCAGAAAGCACCAAGCTGTTCAGAAAATCGAACCGATCAAGGAGTCACCGAAATAAAATTCATCAGACTCACGGTTTGCTCTGAAAAATTACCTAAAGAAAAAAGACATGTTAAAACCTTTCAAAAATATCTTGTTTCATGTTAAAAAATATTCAAGGTGTTGAAAAATAACAAGGCATATTCATTATAATTGTCAACATCTGACTTGCATTTCTCCGAAACAAGGTAAATTTCTTTTGAATTTTCACTCAAACTTGCTATAAATAATTCATTGTTTATTCAAAATAAAAACAACATGGCTGACAAGTTAAAGCAGGAAAAGAAGACTCTCAGGCAAGTAGAAGCTTCAACGCAGAGATGTAGCAGCACTTCCGGTCAGAGTCCTCCTCAATCAGGAGGCCTGGGCGGCACACCCGACTCATCTTCCACAAGGCAATGACTGAGATCGCCTCCTCCTCGTCATCCGCAGAGCCAAGCTGCCTACCCTTGATAGGTGGCAGGTGGGACAGCTTGGGCAACTCGTATCGAGGCAAGCCGATCTGGGAGTGGCAACGGTGAGCGTACAACACAAAGGCCGAACCTGTAACCAGGCGGAGATCAACGCCGGGTACAAAGCACACCTGGAAGTCCTTCTGCATCTAGGAAGCAGAAGAGTGCAAGAAGCTAGAACGGTTCATGGAGGCAAAGTGAGCACGCCAGTCCGGCCTCTTCTTCACTGATGCACACCTATTGGAGACTCTCTCGCCGAAGCCAAGCGCATCGGCATATGGGAACAAGGGGCTACGGCGGAAGAGATGCGACCTGGTGGCCACCTCACTGGCTGGATCAAACTTAAAGTGAAGATCGGCCCAGCAAGCCAGTAGAAGCGCACTGCCGAAGGGAGGACGGCCCACGCAAGCTGCAGACAGTCCGCAGTACAAGTAGCCCAGAACTGAAGGCCCCAACCGCGCACCGCTCCATATGCCGCGGATGCACGAGAGTTGATCAACCTCCAGTAAATCATCCTCCGTAGGAAACAAGAACACCGCGGCAAGGCAAGCTGCGAAACCCTTTGCACCGCGCAGAATCCGGTCCTCGTCCAGACCAGGAGCCGTCAGAAGAGAGATTGTCCAAGCCGCCAACTTGGGAACACTAATTCGCTTGCCGACCAACAAGGTTCTGATCTGCCGAGCCTCGACAAAATCCTGCAAGAATTCCAAGCAAGAGAGGGGTCCTGAAGGGATGAACATACCTTCAGTCTCTCCCTTCTTAGTCCGAGGAAGGCCGAGAAGGAGTTCTGCCTCTTCAAGGAGAACTGTACACTCAAAGCTGCCGAACACGAACGTGTGAGTGTCGGGGTGCCACAACTCAACAAGAGCTCCCATCAAACCGAAGTCAAGGGAGTAGCCTGAATATTGCTTGGCATGGATCAAGAGCCCGGTTAAGCCCCAATCTCAAAGAATCGCTCTGACCGACAAGCCGAGGACGTCAAGCAAGCCGGAAAGCCAGGGAGGAGAGCAATACCGGAGAGGCCCAGGGAAGTTTGGGTAATCCTACACCCAAACAGAAGGTAAGAGAAAAATTTTTTAAGAAAAAGAAGAAGAGAGTGGTTGAAAGCTAAAATTGGCAGCGAACTTACCAAGTCGGCGCCGATTCTAGCCTTCAGATGACCCGGGATGCTTGAAATACCTCAAACCGAGCCAACACACTGCTTTTTCAAAGGAGGAGCCATCCTGGGTGTTGGTAGGACGATTTGGTCGTCCTAAGAGGTGTTTATATAGGGGAAATCGGTCCCGATTTGAACCGGATTCGGATCCGGTCAAAACAGGAAACTGGGATCGAACGTGCCCCCAAAGTGGGGGCGCGCAGGCCGCGCCCCCCAACCCAGGGTGCTCAGGCCGCGCCCCCAAAGTGGGGGTGCGTAGGCCGCGCCCCTGGTTCGGGGGCGCGTTCGGTCAAATTCTTCCGAAATTCCTCAAAAATTCAGAAAAAATCAGAAAAATCAGGAAAAATCAGAAAAAAATTCAAGAAATTTTGCTAAATTAAATTTATTTATGTTTGGTCTTTATTAAAGTCGAGTGGACATTATTGTCCATTCGAAACTAACATTTTGATGAAAGACAGGAATTGCTCGCGGAAACAGAAGAATAGACATGGAAAACCCCCATAACTTGCCGACTAGCATATATGTCGCTAGTCGTGTATTATTATCTTATGCATTATTTGTTGAAGACCTTGAGTATGGAGAAGACTTGACCCGAGATCCCCTTCATCAAAATCTACGATGGTCGGGTCATCTCTAATGCTCACGGATAAGCCGAAGTTGTACTATGAGGGACGATGGTTCCCGAATGGGTATCTTGACCTCATAGACAATCTATATCTTCAACTATTTGTTATACAAGTGTTGTTTTGTTTTATTGATCCCAGCATGCATCATGTAGCGTTAATTGCATTACATTTTGTTTTATCATTGAATACATCATTTACTAAACTTCACCTTCTCACTCTCTCGATCATTCTAAATCCCACCATGTTTTCTAATCCCACCATGTTTTCTAATACCACCATATTTTCTGGTCCCACCATATTTTCTGGTCCCACTGTGTCTATTAATCCCACCGTGTTCGGTAACCACTTTGTGCCCTTAAATCTTTCATTTCTTTTCACCACGGTGGCCATTGCAACTTCTTTGCTATTCATCCCACCATGGCAGCCAATTCATCCCGCCAAGGGCCTTCTATTTGGTCAGAACTTGCACCGTCACTATCTTCACGGTCTATGCTTAAACATTTGCCTTTCGGAATCTGAGATCATTCCATTCCGAATTGAATCTTGTCTCTTGAAAGACTTAAATGAATCTGAGAGCCTGAATGTGCTCGATTGGTATTCTTTTACTTTTTCAAAACAAATTTCTTTTTAAACTTTAGCCCATCACAGTATAGGAACACCACAAAGATCGGGTTACCTACTGATGATGAACCTACAAACCCATGTTTTGGGGACTCCTCACCGCGTTGGGAGTTGGCTATTCTTCTCTCGTGCCAATGGCACATCTCTTACCAATCGAACATAGGAAGACTTGATGAAACATGGCGGTTAACCAGGAGACTTGAGAAGATTCGTCTTGCCGAATCTAGTCGTTGAGCGTGTCTATATCTACACCTTGATGTCACCTTTTCAGTCCATCGCCATTTCACTCCACTACATTCCACTACGATCCATCTTGTTTCACTACGCTTTCTCTACGCTTCACTTCATTCCGCTACATGCCATTCCCTTGCAAAGCCGACATCAAGGCGAGGCAAGCTGTAGAAACGCCAAATTGGCTTGATTCGGAGCCCCAAACTCTTATTCCATAGGCGATATCCTTTATTTGACCGTTATCTGATCCGCATTACCTCGTGGAGATGAGCTAAGGACATGGGTGGAGCCCTCGCAAGTTGAGAATGGACCGATGATGTCCGGAATATTGCCATAACCTTCAAGCGAGAGCCGCACGTGAACTGTAAAAACACGAAGCCTGCTCGATGACCGACCTTGAATGGTCCATAATTGAAGGTCTCGGGAATCCCGCATGTGTTCCGTAACATTCAGGGTTTCCGAGAAGTCATTTCGGTAGGCGTCGGTCAATGACGGCTTTCGTTACGGCTTTTTCGATCTGTGCTGACACGGCTATCCCGGACCACATGTTAGGCCTTTCCGGTTATTTCCGGGTCTTTTCCAGTCATCCGGGTCAATTCTAGCCGAATATTTTCATCAACCGGGGCCATATGGCCATTTCGGTCAATTTTAGGGTTTCCCGGCTTTTCTGAGTTTCGGTTCACGTTTACCGGGTTAATATCAAATTTTTCGATGACTTCGGGTTTTCCGGTCATACCGGACTTGTTCGGTCATCATTTTAAGTCATCCCGAGTTGACCCGAGATTTCTCGATCGGAACCGTGCTCTTTCGGATCTTCGCCCCGGGTTTCGGCTTTCCGCGAGAGGGTAAACCGGTAGAAAGCACCGTGCGAACATATCGGGAGTCATGCCGGCTGGTTTACCGACTTGAGGATGTGCAGTTGAAGGCCCTCTTTCCAACACGACAAACGGGAGCCGAATCGGACATCCCATTTGCATGATACGGCTCGCGGAACACGCGCGCAGGAGAGAGAGTGTACTACACCCCCGCTCCCTTTGAAAGAGGAGGGCGCGCCCTATGCGCCCTCAAACTGGGGGCGCGCCCTGCGTGCCCCCGGTTCCTTTGAAAGGCGGGGGCGCGGTCAGTTTCTTTAAATCGCAAATTACCTCGATTAGCACTTTCTAAATCGGATTATTGAAAGGTTTCCACGGAGGATTTTCGATCATTTGTACCGCGCCCCCGGTTTGGGGGCGCGTTACGTATGTCAAGTCGATTTTTAGCAATTTCTGGAAGATTCCGTCGATTTTTAGCAATGAGACACGTAACGCTCCCCCGCTTCCTTTGAAACAGGGAGGCGCGCAGACCGCGCCCCCGAATTGGGGGCGCGCCCGGCGCGCCATTGGTTTGAGGGCGCGCCCTGCGCGCCCTCGTTCCCTTTGAAAAGAGGGGTGCGGTCGGTCCAGTTTCTAAATTTTGCACCGGCTTCCTTCCCCTATAAATTGAGGGCCATTCTCAATGACCCAAGGTTAATCCCCGGTGGCTAGCTCATCCATAGGTCGTCCAAGCTCTTCTCCACAGCCGTTCTGATGTCCAAAGGCGATCCGAAGTCAAGAAATCGATCCCGAGGTGATGGAGAAGGCTCGATCCGGGTGTTCTTCATCAACCATCTTCATCGACTTCTGCAGAAAATAAGGGGCTTTTTATGCAAAAGTCTTCAACATACAAATTGTTCCTCTCTTCGTCCTCTTTCATCTCCAACTGACGGCACTCAATTCCGACTTTCCGTTTGTTTGTGGCGATTGCTACACTGAGGACGCGCATCCAGGTTCTGTTTTCTAAATCCGCCCACTTTCAGAATTTTTATTGACTTATACAGGAGGATTTAGGAGAAGTCATCAACATAGGAACTCTTCCTCCCTAAGCTCTCCGTCTACTCCAACAAACGGAACTCGATTCAAACATCGGGGTCATCGGTAGAATCCTCTGCACCGAAGTCGCGCCAGAAGGGTGCAAAGCTACCCGAACCGGCCTTTTCTCAACCAACTCGGCTTCAACTCAAGCCGATCCATTCCATAAGCCTTCTCAACTCATTTAACTCAGTTCATTTACTATTTTAAAGCATATTTCAGTTTATTTGCATCATTTTTACATAATCAAAAAATACAAAAAAAGGGGTTAAGGCTCACCCCAATCCGGTGAGTTCGATTCCGATTGCTTCTTTCTCATCTTCTCTCTACATTTACTACACTTCCCATAGTTCTAATCATTTTATTTCACTTGGTTTATTGTTCTAGTTTCACAGGTTTATTAAGCTAGCACCGGTTGGAGACTCTTCTTCATCGGCCGGCCGAAGAAGAAGAAGGTTGAACCCATATCCCGACCTCCCACGCTAAGGTACACGGTCAAATCAACTCATCTCTTGTTTTTATTCTATAAAGCAGAGCCCGCGGCTCCTGGCGACCACATTTTTCATGTTTTAATTTCATCTCCTCCTCACTCTCCTCCCACATGACCCGAACCATCTCTGGTGCTCGAGCGATGCCGTGAGATGAAAGTTCGGGGATCAATGTGAGTGTGAGACCGAGGTGAGGAATTTTTACCGCTTTCCGAGTGTCTTACGATTCACTCCTCTTTTCCCCAATTCCATCTTTCACCTTCTCTTGAGGTGCCGATCCGGAACCCGTTTCTGGAGTCAACAGTTATGGTTGTTTGTTCGATTTGATTTGGTTTCAATTTGGTTGTTTGGCAAGAAAGTTGAACATTAAAGGGATTTTTTTTAGGTGTTTTGAAAGAGGATTTTTTTTTCTTTTCAATTGTTGTCAGCAAGCAAGTTATGCAAACAAGATTTTAAAATGGCTACTCGACAATTATTGGGTTGAAACCTTAGATTAGATAGATTGTTAGCAATTGTTCACTCAAATTGGGTATGGTTCCTATTGCTTCAATCTTCAAGACCTAAGGTTATCACTCAATTACCACGAGTAGGTACTTGGGTTCTTCGGGTTTTGGGAACTGGTACAACCGGCCCAATCGTGTGGAGAGGAATACTCCACGGATGGGGACTTACGGAGGTCTTGATAAAAATCACCAAATAAACTAGGAAGGAATATCCCAGAAGAGAGGTTAGAATCCACCAAGAAGGTGTTTGGATGGTGAGGGTGTGTTGGGAGAGAGAGCCCCCGCCTCGAATGCCCTACGGATCGGAACGAGTCCGGTACCCGATGCAAAAGCTAATGCAAAAATGAAAAATGGAGGGTAGGAGAATAAGAAGCAATCAATATGCAAACATGAATGAAAGCTATTAAATAAACCAAGCAAGTGAATGCAAACAAGATAAGCAATGAGAAAGTAAAACAAGTAACTAGAAACTAGCAATTAAAAGGTGGTTCGCGCGGGAACCAGCCTGTGTTGGAGTGTCCAATTGGGTACAAGTCTGAAGTAAAGGTAAAAGGATGGTCCACGCGGGGACCGAATTGAAAATAAAGTGGCTCACGCGGGAGCCGAGTTTTGGAAAAGTAGGTGGTTCACGCGGGAACCGGTTTTTGAAGGAAAAATGGGTGGTTCACGTGGGAACCGGTTTGTTTGATTGGAAAAAGGAAAGGAGGGCCACGTGGGGCCAATCTAATTGGTGCAAAGGGGTGGTCCACGCGGGGACCGATCTGAAAGTGAGTTGGTTCACGCGGGAACCGGTTTAGAAAAGGGTTTGGTTCACGCGGGAACCGGTTTTAATGAAGAAAGGGGTGGTTCACGCGGGAACCGATGTAAGAGTTGACAAAATAGAAGGAGGGCCACGTGGGGCCAATCTAAAGGTGTTGTAAAGAGGTGGTCCACGCGGGGACCGATCTGAAAATAAGTTGGTTCACGCGGGAACCGAGTTGGAAAAGAAAGGTGGTTCACGCGGGAACCGGTTTATAAGAAGAAAAGTGGTTCACGCGGGAACCGGGTTGAAATGAAAGACAAGCAAATTAAGTCCATATGAAGGACAATATTAAAGAAAGAGTAAATAGCAAGTTTAAAGGTAAATTGACATGGAAGATAAAAGACAAGCCGGTTCTCGTGGGAACCAAGTTGGAAAATAACTAGTTGCACGGTTGAATCAAGCTAGCACGGTTGAAGACATTGGTTGTCCCACTGTGGTCGCCAAAAAGCTGTCGACTCCTAAAATGGGTTCCGGATCGGCACCTAAAGATAAGAAGGTGAAATATGGAATAGGGGAAAGGGGAGTGAATCGTAAGACACTCGGAAAGCGGTAAAAACTCCTCACCTCGGTCCCACACTCACATTGATCCCCGAACTTTCATCTCACGACATCGCTCGAGCACCAGAGATGGTTCGGGTCATGTGGGAGGAGAGTGAGAAGGAGATGAAATTAAAACATGAAAGAATGTGTTCGCCAGGAGCCGCGGGCTCCACTTTATGGGATGTAAATTAAGAGATGAGTTGAATTGACCGTGTACCTTAGTGTGGGAGATCGGGATATGGGTTCAACCTTCTTCTTCTTCGGCCGGCCGATGAAGAAGAGTCTCCAATCAATGCTAGCTTGTTCAACCTGTGCAACTAGAACAATAAACCAAGTGAATAAAATAATTAAAACTATGGGAGGTGTAGTAACTGTAGTAAGAAGATGATAAAGAAGCAATCGGAATCGAACTCACCGGATTGGGGTGAGCCTTGACACCTTTTTTTGTATTTTTGATTATGTAAAAATGATGCAAATAAACTAAAATATCCTTTAAAACAGTAAGTGAACTAAGTTAAATGAGTTGAGAAAGCTTATGGAATGGATCGGCTTGAGTTGAAGCCGAGTTAGTTGAAAAAGGCCGGTTCGGGTAGCTTTGCACCCTTCCGGTGCGACTTCAGTGCAGAGGATGCTACGGACGACCCCGATGTCAGAATCGAGTTCTGTTTGTTGGAGTAGATGGAGGACTCAAAGAGAAAGAGTTACTATGTTGATGACTTCTCCGAAATCCTTCTTTATAAGTCAGTAAAAATTCTGAAAGTGGGCGGATATAGAAAACAGAACCTGGCTGCGCGCCCTCAGTGTAGAAATCGCCACGAACAAACGGCAAGTCAGAATTGAGCGCCGTAAGTTGGAAATGAAAGAGGACGAAGAGAGGAACAATTTTTATGTTGAAGACTTTTGCAGAAGAAGCCCCATATTTTCTGCATAAGTCGATGAATATGGTTGATGAATAACACCCGGATCGAGCCTTCTCCTTCACCTCTGGATCGATTTCTTGACTTCGGATCGCCTTTGGACGTCGGGACGGCTTTGGAGAAGATCTTGGAAGACCTCTGGACAAGCTAGGCACCGGGGATTAACCTCGGGTCGTTAAGAATGGCCCTCAATTTATAGGGGAAGGAAGCCGGTGCAAAATTTAGAAACTGGACCAACCGCGCCCCCGCGTTTCAAAGAGAATGAGGGCGCGCAGGGCGCGCCTTCAAACCAAGGGGCGCAGGGCGCGCCCCCATGTTTCAAAGGAAGCGGGGGCGCGTTACGCGTCTCACTGCTAAAAATCGATGGAATCTTCCAGAAATTGCCAAAAATCGACTTGACATACGTAACGCGCCCCCGAACCGGGGGCACGGTACAAATGATCGAAAATCCTCCGCGGAAACCTTCCAAAAATCCGGTTTAGAAGGTGCTAATCGGGGTAATTTGCGATTTAAGGAAACTGACCGTGCCCCCGCTTTTCAAAGGAATTGGGGGCGCGCAGGGCGCGCCCCCAGTTTGAGGGCGCGCAGGGCGCGCTCCCGGGTTGAGGGCGCGCAGGGCGTGCCCTCCTCTTTCAAAGGGAGCGGGGGCACAGTACACTCTCTCTCCTGCGCGCGTGTTCCGTGAGCCGTATCTTGCAAACGAGATGTCCGATTCAGCTCCCGTTTGTCACTTTGGAAAGAGGGCCTTCTACCGCACCTCCTCAAGTCAGTAAAGCTGCCGGCATGACTCCCGATATGTTTGCACGGTGCTTTCTACCGGTTTACCCTCTCGCGGAAAGCTGAAACCCGGGGCGAAGATCCAAAAGAGCACAGTTCCGATCGAGAAATCTCGGGTCAACTCGGGATGACTTAAAATGATGAACGAACAAGTCCGGTACGACCGGAAAACCCGAAGTCATAGAAAAATTTGATATTAACTCGGTAAACGTGAACCGAAACTCGGAAAAACCGGGAAACCCTAAAATTGACCGAAATGGCCATATGGCCCCGGTTGATGAAAATATTCGGCTAGAATCGACCCGTATGACCTAAAAAGACTTGGTGGTGACCGGAAAGGCCTAACATGTTGTCCGGGATAGCCGTGTCAGCACAGATCAAAAAAGCCGTAATGAAAGCTGTCATTGACCGACGCCTACCGAAATGACTTCTCGGAAACCCTGAATGTTACGGAACACATGCGGGATTCCCGAGACCTTCAATTATGGACCATTCAAGGTCGGTCATCGAGCAGGCTTCGTGTTTTTACAGTTCACGTGCGGCTCTCGCTTGAAGGTTACAGTAATATTCCGGAAATCATTGGTCCATTCTCAACTAACAAGGGGCTCCACCAATGTCCTTTGCTTATGTCCACGAGGTAATCCAAATCAGATAACGGTCAGATAAAAGATATCGCCTATGGAATAAGAGTCTGGGGCTCCGAATTAGGCCAATTTGGCGTGTCTACACCTTGCAGATGGGTCGCCTAGGGGACCCAGCAAACGGGTCGCCTAGGTGACCCGGCAGGGGGGTCATCTTCCCCTCCAGAGTTCATTTTTGAGCCGTTTTCTCAGAGATCTAGTTTGTTTATCGAAAAACTCGAGTATCTTCTAAGAAAACATGAATCTTAAGCTCCTCAAATAGGCAAAATTTGCTTATCTATAGCTTGCCTCGCCTTGGTGTCGGCTTTATAGGGGAGCGGTATGGAATGAAGTGTAGATGAATGAAATAAAATGTAATGAGGCGTAGCGGCGTGCAATGGTGCGGACTAAAAAGGTGGCACCTAGGTGTAGATTAGACACAGACTACTACCTAATTGGGCAAGGTTCGGACATTACTGGTCCTTTGCCATTCCCATTTGTTCCCCTCAAATCATTCCCATTATTAATTGGATGGATACAGTGCCATGGGCACAAAAATAGAAGGAGAAGCCTTCCCCCGAGCGTGGGGGACCCCCGAGTCGTGGCTCGTGAGTTCATCTCGGTTAGTGGCCAAGCTCTGTGGTGTGCTTGTACCGAGAAGGGCTAACTAAACTAACAAAAACATAAGGTGAACATTAAATCATTTTGGGGTTAGATCTTCTGGGTTCATTTGGTCCTTGCAAAGGTACCGATTCTGTTCAGAGTGGAATGACTCCATGTTCTTCTAGAATTTACTGAATCCAGCGAGAAACTTTTCGAGAAACTGAAACACAGCTCATTCGAAGTGTCTGGAGAGTGTGCGATGCATGAATGTGATGATGCGTGATTTTTTTGGGTAAAATAAAAAAAAACAAACTAAAAATAGACAAATAGTTGAAGATATAGGTCCTATGTTTAACGGGTCAAGATACTTTTAGAGAGAACCATCATCCCCGTACATAAGACTTTGGCCTATCCGCTAGTTTAGAAACAGTTGATCCATCATTGTTTTTTTGAGCGGGTTCTCAAGCTCAACTGTCATGAACTCGATGTCTTCAACGTTCAATTTAGACATATTTAATAGCTGCCGTTGGGTGTCCAAATTGCCCAGGCGACCCGTCTACCGGGTCACCTAGGCAACCTGCCTATCGGGTCGCCTGGGCGACCTGTCGGCCGGGTCACTTGGGTGACCCGTCTGCTGGGCTGCCTGCTCTCATTGTCAGAGCAGACAGATTAGACTTCTGGACATCTTTTTAACCTTAAATAATGTGCATGACTACTCTCTCCCCTTTAAGACCTCCAACTCGTCCATCTTATGAGAACACCATACTTTTGCTTGCTTTCTTGGTTCTTCTACTCCTCTTACAATGTCTCTTCCTTCAAGGTTCATCCATACAAGGAAGAGAAGGTGATTTTTAGAAGTTTCGAAGCATATTTTCAACAGGATAATGGCTGGAATAGTAAGTTTTCTCTTGATGCTTTCTTGTTTCTTCTTAAAAAAATCATCCTTTTCCTATTTTAAATTCTCCTTTGAAGTTGGCCCTGTTGTTTGGAAATGACCCGGCATCAGGTCGCCTGGGTGACCCAGCAGGCGGGTCACCTAGGCGACCCGACAGACGAGTCACTTAGGCGACTTGGCAAACGAGTCATCTGCGCATCGCTGACATCTTGTTGTTTACTTATTCAGGATCCTCCGCCTTTTCCGGGAGCTCATCGCTATGGTTCACGTCAATGGGTTTCCCGTATTATTTCATATGTCACTTTGCAAGCCCGTTATGTACTCCAACAATGGGGCGTGGCAAATTTCTTTGTTCATGTGTAGAATTGCTCCAAATATTACTGGGACTTTGCTCTTACGGGGGCTTTGGTCGAATGTTGACATCTGGATACTAAAACCTTTATTCTTAACACTTTTGAATGCACCATTCTTCTTGAAGAAGTTGAAATGTTGTTGGGCCTCCCGATTTCACCTTATGGCCAAGAAGATTTCATATTTATTCTGCCTTTTCCTCTTACTGCTCATTTATTTCTAGAGGAACTTATGAATCCAATGGAGGCCTCTTCATTGATTGTTGGTGGCAAGATTTCCTTTGAAGGTCTATTATCGTGGTCACTCAAGAGTATGGATAAGTCTTCCGAAGATTTGGACAACCTTATTTGTAGGTTAAAGGGAGTGGTAACTTGCATTGTTTCGGCCTTCCTTTATCCTTCGGAGGACGGTTGGATTGCTCCCAATTCTTTGCCTAGTATTTGGGGTTGTGGCGCCAGGAGTGCATTTCACCATCTGTCTTGGGTTTCTTATATGAAGGACTCTCCGTGACTTACCTTGGCCACCCCATGTTTGGTAGCATCCTTCTTTTGATTTCCTAGGCAGAGCTTTATTTCAAATTTGATGTTGCTGAAGAGGTTGTTTCTGCTTCATGTTTATTTCTTTGCAGCCCTTTGCATTCTCTATCTTCAGTTCTTGGTATGGAAGAAAAGGTTATCAACAAGTGTCCTGTGGTGAAAACCTGCCAGGACTGGTGTTTATACTTGTCCAAACTTAACCGTACTAGCTTCCTGTGCGTGCGGCTCCCTTTACTTCGAAAGGATCTTAAAGCATGTTTTGCTCTAGGAGTGGATCTTTGACTTATCACCGATACTTCATCGATTTTATACAATGCTCACCGGTGTTTTCCTTAGTAGGTCTTTGTAGGTAGAAAGTGCCATGGGTATCCCACCTTCCAAATATCAAGAACTGACGTCTTGGCACATCTGATGATGAAGAGGAATGTCAAAGTGTGATTGCTCTTTGGAAGGCATGCAAGCTGCATAGTCCTTGGATGGTGACCGAAGAAGATGAAGCTCGTAAAGCTCGCTATTTGAAGAAGTTTCGGGCGATCCATGCTTGATTTTTTTCCTTGCACTTGTGTTAGCTTCAAAAACATGTATTTTCAAATTATTGAACATTTGATGTAGTGCATGCATGTTTATTTAAGTAAAGAATGGCTCTTTTCGGTTTTGGTAGCAGGAGATGACCTGTCTGGGGTGTCACCCAGGCGACCCGGCAGGCGGGTCACTCAGGCGTCCCAAACGGGTCACCTTCCGTATCTATCCTGACAGGATTCTTGAATTGATTGGTCTTGTACCAGCTTTGATCACCTCTTAGGTCCTTAAAAGACCCCAAATTTGTGGGTTCTCTTGCCCATAGCATTTCCAGCCCTCCGTAGAGTGTAAGATCTTGAGGTTTTTGCCCAACCCGGTGAACCCCATGTCGGTCTTTTAAGATCATCTCCGGTGCCGCCTTCATCGGTCTTTCAAGATCGTGGAGGCACAACCTGGTGAACCCCATGTCGGTCTTTCAAGATCATCTCCGGTGCCGCCTTCATCGGAATGAAGTAAGTATACCACCTTTTCTTTCTCCATTCTTGCATTCTTATAGACTAGATCCCTCTCTTTGTTCATATTTTGGTGAGACGATGTTTGGACCATTGGATTAAAAAGAGTTCTTTACTGTTTTGGAAGATGACCCGGTAGACGGGTTGCCTAGGTGACCCAGTAGGTGGGTCATCTAGGTGACCCGGTAGACAAGTCGCCTAGGTGACCCGGCAGATGGGTCATTTTCTCCCACATAACTTCTTTTCTTTGCTGATTTCTTGTTTTTTGTTCAGGAATTGTCATCATTCTCTTCTTCCAACCATTTTAGTCGATTTGCTTGGGCTGATCGTCTGACTCAGGCGCTGACACGCCATTCTTTGGAGGTTTTGCATAGCTGGGGTTTGAGAGGTGTTCTTGGTCACTTTCGGCGCATTCATACTTACCATTGGGATTTTGCAATGTTGGGGGCCTTGGTGGAGCAGTGGCACCCGGAGACCTGGATTTTTGCTGGTTTTGAGTGCTCTATTCTTCTGGAGGAGGTGGAACTCATCTTGGGCCTAAAGGCCAATGAGATGGGTGAATCACTAGACTTCTTTGTTCCTTCTTTAGCCAGTTCGAGCTTGCATGTGTTGCAGGAATTTATGCCTTACTCGGAGGCGATTGCCTTATTAGATGGTGAAGGGATAAACCTGTCTCGCTTGTATTGCTGGACTCTGTCTTGTCTGGAGTCCACCGAAGACTTGGCAAAGCAGTTGCCATCTAGATTAAAAGGGGCTGCCATATGCACTGTAATTGCCGTTTTGTACCCATCTGGAGGTGATGTCATCAGTCCGGTGCAGCTGGTGCATGTAGGGGCATATGGGGTGACCAAGGGCGGGCTATGTCGGTTCTTGGTTACCTTTACCAGGGGCTGACTGAAGCTAGCTTGGGTCACCCTTTCTCAGGTAGCCTTTTGCTATTTAGTTGCTGGGCTGACTTGCATTTCAGGTTCACTGCATCCACTCCAGGCTTTTCAAGCTTCTTTACCCAAAGTCCTCTG
The DNA here is from genome assembly GCA_036172225.1 of Cryptocoryne crispatula var. balansae. NCBI lineage: Eukaryota > Viridiplantae > Streptophyta > Magnoliopsida > Alismatales > Araceae > Cryptocoryne > Cryptocoryne crispatula. The sequence goes on from CM069921.1 coordinate 42,835,888, forward strand.
GCCGGTGTGGCGAGGCAGACGGGATTAGGGAGAGGTGTTTGGGATCACTATCCCAGTTTCTGATCGAGGTGGAGCTGGCGAGACCATTTTGAGACTACTTTACATCAACATTTATTTGTTGTGCCTCAGTCGGTGACCCAGACTTTCTTCCAGACCTGCCTTATCCCTGGGAGAGAGTTATTTTTGGTGACAGCTAGCTCCATTGTGTTGTACAATCCCCATCGTTGCGCGCTTCAGCTACACGTGCCTATTCGTGATCTTCTACGCCGTTCCCCAATCCCGAGGGTTAGGGAAAGATGTTCGGAGGTGAACGAGAGACATCTTATTTTGGTTCGGGCTGGTTGGCAATGATGTTAGCTAGCTTTAGTGTCCCGGGGAGAGATTCATGGCCTTGACGACTTCATGGAGTACTTCTTGTTTCTTTCTGACATTTTAGACTAGAACTTTGTTCTGTAAAAAAGTTAGTACGATGATGTACAGGAAACAATTTTCAAATTCAAAGTACTTTTGAGTCATCAATTGTTATTCTAACATGATTGTCAAAGTGTTTGTAAAAATGTTGCCTTTTTTGGTGTGCTAGGTAACCGGTCAGAATGACGTAGCCAACCGGCCAAATCGGTTCTTCTGCATTCCAAACTTGGGGTTGGAAAGTACCCACATGAATTTTCCATTTTTCTAGTGTTTTTGGTGATTTTTTCGGAATTTTTGGACAACAAGCAAAAGTTTCATTGTTTCTATATAAAGGGCCTAGATTTACCGTTCATTTTCACACATTCTGATGGTGATTCTGCGTTCAGAAATACACGGGTGACTTCTGTGGCTTCCCATTCCTCCTACGATCTTTGAGGTTTGTTATTCCTTTTATGACTATTGTAGAGCGCAGTTTCTTCTTTCTGTAGGCGAAAATTTTTTTGAAATCGGAAGTCGGTACAAGGTAAAACAGGTGAAGAAGGGGGATGCATGCGTCCCCCTCCCTAGGCACATGGGCCGCCTGGGCGGCCTGGTGCCCAGGTCTCCGACCCGATGCCTGGGTCGCCTGGGCACTTCAGAATGCCTAGAAAACGGATTTTTAATGCATTTTTTATCATTTTGTAGATGGTGCGATGTTCCTATGCTTCGGAGGCTTCCACGTCGGCCCCGGCGCTTGCGTTGTCAGACGAGGACATCGGTGGCGACGTCTTTGCGGCGCCCGAGCAGTATGTGGAGCCCAAAGTCCCGGTAAATATGCATTTTTTATGAATGATTTTTCCTTTTTCTGATTGGTGGACGGACATGGTTTCTCTTTATTGCATAAAAAGATTCATTCCCGGATCTCTTGGGAACTGATGGGCATAGTATACGAGGCACTCCAGCCCTTCCAGCAGCGACATTTAGAGGAGATGGGTTTCGGCCCATTTTTTCGTTGCACGCCGTTCTGGGAGGACCTCCCCTTCTTCCAAGCGATGAGGGAGAGGTGGGATTCCACCTCTCATTCATTCCTATTTCCATGGGAGAACATGGTTCCCACATTGGAGGACGTGGCACGCATTACCAGCTTGCGTGTCCATGGACGCCTTGTGACGGGGAAGTCCTATATTGACTACTCACAGGTTCTTGTTGTTCTTCCTGGCCAGACTCCTACTGGCCATGAAGAGCGACAAGGTACATTTGCACTTCGTACCTTTACTCGTCAACCTTGGGTGGGTCGGCGAGTTTGCCTAGGGTGCCGCGATGCTAGCCCACCTTTTCTCCTTCCTAGCTCGAGAGAGCGGGGATATCTCGGTTGCCGGATTCACTCCATTTCTATAGGTATGCTTCATTTTATTTGTAGCATTTGTTATTGCTTGCAAGAAACTAATGGCTATCTTTGTTTGTTGTTTTTACAGATATGGGGTTACCTACACCTTCTCCTCGGGCAGGGAGTCTGCTCGGTCCCGCCCGAGTACCCATTTCTACGCAGGTGGTCAGTGCACCGACCATCCGTGCCCCACGACGTCCAGTTGGTCGACCTCCGTCGTCGACTACTTCGCTTCCCTCATGAGCAGGTATGCCTTTGACCTCAGATATGGTTATAGCATTTTTCTGATCGCTCTGTTCCTCTAACCAATATTCTGTGCAGGTCATCTAGCAGCCTTACTTGGGGTCAAACGAGGATGAGCAGTCCTGGGTTAAGGCTGCACGGGGAGTTTTCGGCCGAGACACCTTCCTCATCTGCCTCAATGAGGTGAAGCCTTTGTGGGTGCGCTTCACGATGCACTCACTGGGCTCCACCAAGAGTGGGTCATCCTAGACCCCTATGAGCGGATGGGGAGGTCGGCTCGAGGCCTGACCGTCGACATGGACTGGCATCAGGAGTGCCACACGGCCCTGGATGTTTGGTGGCGCGGCGGCACTCCTGTGTTGTCTAGGGCCACAGATAGCTCGACGTACCTAGAGAGGTATGCCAAGTTCTACAGTCACCACTTCTACAGCCAGGAGGTTCGCAACCCCTTTCTTCTTTTTTTTAAGCATTTTTCTTGCTACTTACCTGCATGGATAATTGATGATGAGGCCTTCTTTAGTACAGGAGGAGGAGCAGAGCGAGTTGGTTCACCTTCGCGAGAAGGTAAATTCCCTTCGGGAGAAGACTCGACGCCTGGTATGATTTATCCTTTTTTCTTTGCTGCTTGTTCATGGACATCAGGCTAATGCTATTGTATTTTTATTTTCTTACAACGTGAGAGGCGTCGAGAGAAGGAGGAGCAGTCCCAGTGCCGGTTGAAGGCGGCGCATGATCGTTACCTTCAAAGCAGCCACGAGGTCTATCCATTTGCTTTCAGCCTTTGTTCTTGTCATTCCATTATTCATTCTGATTCCTTTTCAGCGTGACGAGATCCGCTGCCAGCTGGAGGAGCTGCAGGGCCGGATCAGAGAGGCCAAGCCCATGGATACCGACGGGATGGACTGCCACGGTCTGGCCTTCACCGATGGGGGAACCATCTTCATCAACGATCGTTCTATATGGCGATCGGTCTACTTTGTGGGCGGACCTCCTTGCCGTGGTATGTCATTATTTTGCTATCACCTGCTTCTTTTTTCCTTGTTTGGTGTTGACATGCTTTCTTTGCAGAATGGAGAGCTCCTTTGTCAAGCGGCCGAGTCGGCGAAGACAGAGCAGAGTCTTCATGACGAGGTGAGCTCAATGCTTTTCTTCTTTTTCTTCTTGTATGTTGCTGAACAGATTCTTCTTTCAGGTTGACCGGTTGATGAGGTGTGTCGAGGAGCTCGAGCTGCAGCTCTCTTCATCATCTTCCATTGACCCTTCAGAGGTAAAATTTCTTATTGACACTCCTTCCTTTCTTTAGATAATTTTTGACATGTCTTATGGTCTAACTACAGCTTGCTACTCTCTAGATGAAGGTAGAGGATCTCTCCCGACTGTCTGGGGAGCAGGAGATGGGCCTTCACTTGGCATATATGGAGGAGACTCGCGCGTTGGAGCTGCACCATGCGGACCAGGTCCGAGCATTGGAGGAGCAGCATGCGGCGGAGATACGTAGGATTTTCGACCAGCAGCACCAGCTAACCTTGGAGTTTGCTCAGGCATGGTCCGAGATATGCTCTCATTGCTCTGGCGCCTCCCAGATGATGACCCAGTAGGGTCCCAGTCACAGTCACGTGGCTGCCTCTACTCTGCGAGAGGATGAGAGAGCCGCGATGCCTCCTACCGTTTCAGCTCTGGAGGACCTTGTATCAGAGCGAAGTGGCGAGTCTTGAGTGTGCCGACCCCTCTTTATCCTTGTACATTCTCTGATCATTAGTAAAATTGCATTTATTCTTCCTCCTGCGTGCCCAGACTTTGAGAGCATGTTAGTTTTCTTTTTGGGGTACAGCCCCTTGCAAATTGTCAAGGGGCGTTTACCCTCTTAAACGGGAAAGATAATAAAGTATGCAATGTATTAAAAAGGAAAAATGCAAGACAAAAATTAAATATGAATGTAAAGGTAGCATTTTTTGGGTGTTTTGGGTTTTCTATTTTGTTTTGATTTTGTGTGTTTTATATTTTGTTTAGGTTTTTTAAAGCTTTTATAATTTTTGATTTTCCAATTTGTTTGTGTTTTAGATATTTTATTTTTTTTGTGCGAAGAGAGTAGCCATCTTTCATCCTCTAGCTTGCTTGCAAACCGGCATTCTTTCATTTCTTTTCTTGATTAAAGACAAACACCACGTGTAGATAGGTTGCCCTGACTTGGACCTTTTGGCCTTCTACCTTTAGTCGGTTAGGGATCCCTTCTCACTAGATTAGTCAATCCTTATCCGCGGCGGTTAAGAGGGAAGAAAATCAAGGTAAGCCCGAGGTAGGATTGGGGAATTCGAACTTGTTTTCCCTACTAATGCCCGGATTACTCGTTGGGATTTGGCCTCTTCAGGTTTTTCCTTCTAATTGCCGCTATTTTTGCTGCCCTCATTCAGACGTATTTTTTTTCTTCTTTTTCTTGATCTGTGGGGTTCATTGCCCATCTTTTGGAGCCCTTTTTCATTTCTGGGGTTATTCTAGGTGCTCATTCAAACAAGTTAAATATATATATTTCTTTTTTTTTCATGACCTAAGGGGTTCATTGCCCATCTTTTGGTACCTACTATTTTAAGAAGTTAGACCCTCTGAGGCCACCTCCTACTAGGGTGATGGGCTTTTCGAGTACTCCTCGTTCTAATCCCTACACCTACCGTGGACTGAGTTGTGGAGGGAATCGGATAAGAACGACATTTCTTTGCCAAGAGGTTTCCAAGCCCTTCTTCCAGTATCGGGCCATCGGATGCAAGATCAGGGCGTGAAGTGGGTGCAGTATGGTGCTTATCCTTAATCTCAGTCGAATGGTTATGCCGTGTAGCAAGCAATCCTTGGATGATAGCAAGTTCTTCTTTTCGCAACATTTTGTTGTATATATAGTTTTTTTGAATTTTTATGGAAAATATTTTTTGGGAAAGAGTCTTTTCCATGGATGGTTCAATTCTTCTCCTTCAGCATTAAGTAGTTTTTAAGAATTGCCAGGATAAATAGCTGAAATCACAAAGGGGCCCTCCCAATTAGGTTGAAGTTTAGAGCGAGGGCCACCTGGCTTGACAAATATTCTTTTAAGTACTACTTCTCCCACCTGAAATTTTCTCTCAACTACCTTCTTTTGATAAAATCTCTTGAGCTGATTCTGGTAAGCTCTAGCATGTTCAACGGCTGCCAGCCTCTTTTTGTCCAGCAAATCAAGTTGTACAAAGAGAGATTCCCTGCGTTCACTTACTGGGATGTCCTGATCAAGTTGGACTCGGAGGGATGGTATAAGCACCTCGTATGAGACTATAACCTCCATTCCATATGCCAAGGCATAAGGAGTTTGACCTGTCGGGGTCCGTACTGAAGTGCGGTAGGCCCATAGAGCGTCCACCAACTTATCTGGCCAATCGGCGAACTTGCTAGACTCAAACGTTTCTTGATGATTTTAATCAGGGTTTTATTTGTTGCCTCTGCCTGGCCATTACCTTGAGGGTAATATGGTGATGAATGATGCAACTTTATGCAATACCTGTTGCAGAGATCTTGTAGTTCTTGAGAGATGAATTGCGTCCCATTGTCGGTGACGAAGTTGCTAGGGACCCCGAGCTTGGTGAGAATGTTGCACTTAATGAAGGTACACATGGTGGATGCCTTGATCTCTGCATATGCCTCTGCTTCGGCCCACTTGGTGAAGTACTTCGTGGCCGTAAGGATAAAAGATTTGGTTTTGTTGGTGGAGTTCGGGTCTCCAAGGGGTCCAATGATGTCAAAGGCCCACATGGCAAAAGGCCATGGGGCATGAATTAGGTGAAGAGAAGAGGCAGGTGAATGGATTTTGTTGGCATGGAGTTGACACTAATGGCAATGCCGGACAAAGATTGAGCAATCTTCTTCTAGAGTGGGCCAATAATACCCTTGCCGAATGATCTTTTTGGCAAGGGCTTGGGCGTTGACATGACCCCCACACACTCCAGAATGAGCTTCCTTAAGCACCAGTTCGGCTTCCTCTTCATCTATGCACCTTAGCAAGATCCCTGTCAAGCTTCTTTTGAATAAGGTTCCCCCCAGAAGCACATATTTATGAGAGATTCTTCTAATGATCTTCTTTTCGGAGGGTGTTGATCCTGGTGGGAATGATTGATCCTTACAAAATTGAGCGATTTCGAAGTACCAAGGCTTTTCTTCTTCCTCAAGTGACTCTTCCACTTCAACCAGAGTTAATTCTTCCCTTTGCTCTTGATGTTCCTTCTCCTCAAATCTGGTCCTTACTTTAAAGAAATAGGGGTCTTCCAGGGCAGGCATAGTTTGCCAGTGGACAAAAATGTTCTTCTCTGATTCACCTAGTGGAATGGATAGGGATGATGCCAATGACGCCAAAGATTTAGCGAGAATATTCTGAGCACGAGGAACGTGGACAAATTCAAGCTTGGAAAAGAGTTTGATGACATATGAAGCAAGTTCTTAGTAGGGCCTAAGTCCAGGATGAGAGGTTCTATAACGAACCAAGACTTGGCGGAGGATCAGCTAGCTATCTTCTATTATTCTAAGCTTAGTGGCGCCATGAAGGTGAGCAGCTCTCAATCCAGGTAGCAAGGCCTCATATTCATCTATGTTGTTGGTCACAGGGAAGATGAGTTGGAAGGCCTGGGGGGTGACTATGCCTTCGGGAGATAACAAAATGATCCCAATACCCCTACCTTGGGAATTAAGAGCTCCGTCAAAGTGCAACATCCATAAATCGGGGATTTGGATGGACATTAACTCTTCGTCGGGCAATTCATTTCGAACAGGATCAAAGGTAGGGACTGGATGATGGGCTAGATGTTCGGCGATAGCGTACCCCTTGACCGATTTTTGTTGGACATAGCTGATATCAAACTGGAGGAGAAAACTTTGCCAGCAGGCTAGCTGATCGGTCAGAATTGACCTTTCAAGAAGAAACTTGATTGGATTCATTCAGGAAATAAGATGGACTTTGTGAGCTAAGAGGTAATGCTTGAGTTTCTGCACTACCCACACAAGGGCAGAGCATGTCTTCTCCATGTTGGTGTACTTGAGCTCACAAGAATTGAAGATTTTGGAGAGACAATAAGCGGCCCTCTCCTTGCCCTCTTCATCTACTTGTGCCAGTACTGCCCCTAAGGATCCCTCGAGCACAGAGATGTATTGAATTAGGGGCTTTCCTTGGACGGGTGGTCTAAGCACCGGTGGATTTGCTAAATAGTCTTTGAGTCCTTGGAATGCTTCCTGGCACTTCCTATCCCATTTAAACTCAGCTCCTGCCTTGGTCAACTCGTAGAAGGGTTTGCACCTTTGGGAATGCTGAGAAATGAATCGCCGAATAAATTGCAACCTTCCAATCAATCCTCTGAGTTCTTTTAGGTTGCGTGGTAGCGGGAGGTTGGCGATTGCCCTAGCTTTGTTAGGATCAATTTCAATTCCTCTCTTACTGACAATGAACCCTAACAATTTTTCTGATGAAACTCTGAACAAACATTTCTTAGGGTTCATCCTGAGCTTGTATTCTTCGGCCCTCTGTAGAACTTTCCTCAAAGCCTCTGGGTGATCGTCTAGAGTTCTAGATTTAATCACCAAATCATCCACATTTACTTCCATGACCTTATGCATCATATCACGAAAGATAGCCATCATGGCTCTTTGGTAGGTTGCACCGGCATTTTTTAGTCCAAATGGTATGACCACATAGCAATAGGTGCCCCAAGGTGTGGTGAAAGAAGCCTTCTCTTCATCTTCCTTGGCTAATTGGATCTGATTGCAGCCCGAATACCCATCCATGAATGAGAGAGCCTCATACCCTGCTGTGTTGTCAACCAATATATCAGTATGAGGGAGGGGAAAATCATATTTAGGACAGGCCTTGTTCAAGTCACGAAAATCAATACAGATCTTAATTTTACCATCCTTTTTCAAGACGGGGACTATGTTTGTCACCCATTGTAGATAGAGAACGACTCTAATGAATTTAGCTTGATGTAATTTGTCGACCACTTCTTTCATTTTCAAGGCAACATCTGGGTGGAATCTTCTAAGTTTTTGTTTAACCAGGCTAGCTCTCTCCTTAAGGGTCAATCGGTGTTCAACCAGTGAATTATCCAACCCGGGCATATCTTGGTAGGTCCAAGCAAAGGCCTTTTTATGATCCCGCAATACTCTCACAAGATTCTCTTCCTGAACAGGGGTGAGGTTGGCACTTATGAGGATAGTTCTGGGGTCCTCTGGCATGCCAAGGTTCAGTTCCTTGGTGGGCTCGTCGGCTGCGGCTGAAGGTTCTTCGAATTTCTTGATTTCGGATGCATAATTGTCAGCCACGTCCTCTTCTTCTTCTTTGGATTTGGAATCCTTTCTGGTAGCCACCTCATACACCCCAAAGATGTATCGATGTCATCTCCTTCTTCATACATGATTTCTTCTAAGGGAAGTAGATTTTCTAAGAATCTTGGTATCTTGGCGTATTCCAATGTTACTTGGGCTAGCTGGTGCAAGTACCAGTTCGGAACTCTCCTCCCTTTTCTCTTAGATCGAACTACTCCTACAGAAAGTGAAGGTGTGGTATTTACAAGGAGAAAGGGCGAATCATCTACTTTGGTGGTGGAAGAGGTGGCCTCTGGGGCCAAGAGAGACGTCTCCTTGATCGACCAACGAGTCGTGAAGAGGACATTTTTTTTGGTGAAGGCCAATCATGGAGATCGACCTAGTTTTAGGTGCCTATTTGGCGTATAAAGACAAAAGGGTAAGGAGATCTGACAGGCTCTCCAGATTATCGGGGGTTGTTGTGATCGCGCGAGATCTTGGTGGCATGGGGCCGAGGGTTAAGGAGGAGAATACTTGGAGGAGCATCAAATGTAAGAGGCTAGCAGGCCCGATGGAAAGGGTATTGGTGAAAGAGTGCCCAAGCCTTATCTTTCTTGGGAAAAGTGGCCGTTTGGCCCTATTATTATTGAAGGGAACGGGGAGCCCATGAGATAGACTAAGTTGGATAGGAGAATGAAACCCAGAAAAGGTGAGGATGAGGGATGGCCCTCGGGGAATAGATTGATAATGGAAAGAAAATTGCTTGGCAGATTGTTTCCTGTGAGTTAGGACTGAACCAATTTTGGCTTTCTCGCTTGATCCCTCTTCATCAGTCAAAAATAACAAATGTAATGAGAGATAAAGCTCTTCCTCACCTTTGTCAGTTCTCTATCGTTTTCTAGGTCTTGTGTTGATGTCATGGCAATAACTTGGCCCTTCTTGGCAAATCTGGATAACTCTGCCTCGGAGAAAATACTCAAACATATTACTTTTCTATGGTGCTGGTTCAGATTCCCTCCTGTCCTTGCCAGTTTCTTGATACACGAGTCCTGCTTTGGTTTTCTGATGGGGGAGCTTGATGGGTTTGTCGATTCCTTGTGAGAACTTACCCAAACCTTGTCCTTCTTAATAACCCAGCATCTTCATGATGTACCAGCCAATGGGAAGCTCAGCATCTCTCTTTTTATATTGAACTTACCGTGAAGATTCACCGGTCTTTGGTAACTCCATTAGAGTCAGTATTGGCTGGTTTGGCATCAATGAGGTTATAGATGGTAAGGGACTCACATAACTTGATACCTTGATGACTTGCGCCTTGTATAGAAATTTGATGCATTGGTGATTTGTGGATGTCACTACCCCAAGGGTCTCTAAATAAGGACGTCCCAATATGGCCTTGTACGTAGGGTCCATTTCAAGTATGTGGAACTCGGCCGTGATAACCTTGGGGCCTAATTCCACCTCTAGCATTATTGTGCCTTGAGTGGGCCTCTTGATGTTGTCGAATGTCGTTATCGTGAGGCTTGAAGGGTTGACCACTTCCATGGATATGCTGCATAACTCCAATGTTTCTGGTGGCATGATGTTCAAGGAGGCTCTTGTATCCATTAAGCAGTTTGTGAGTAATACCCCCTTGACACCAATAGTCAAGCATAGAGCACATCTCCTAACATCGGGGCTTGCTAGTTCTTCATTGGTGAAAGTCAGAGCGGGATGCTCAGTTTTTGGTGCCAAGACAGCAATAATCTTTTCAAGGGGGAGACTTTCATGCACCATTACCCTTTGGAGATATTGTTATAAGACCTCCTGATGAGTCTTGAACCTCTTGATCAATTCCAAAATAGATATCTCTGCCGGTGTTTTGTCCAAATGTTTAAGCAAATCACATGATGTCTATGGAGCTGGCTCTTCAACTAATTCTTCTTCCAGTTCCTGTGTTGTCCCTGCTTGTGGGAATATACACTGAAACATGCGCCCGCTCTGAATCATCGTGGCGAGTTGGTGCAGAGTAGACTGGTAGGTTATTGTTGGTTGGGCAAGTAGCGAGTTGGGAATGGAAGGCATGGATGTTGGTTTTACGGTGGCGAGGGGCATGGGATTGGTAGGAGGCATGGAGTTAATAGGCGGTGAAGTTTTTTTTTCGCAATTGGAGGTGTGAGTATGGGTCGAAAGGGGGGTGGCCAGATGATGGGTCTGAGGGGGAGTTGTGGCGGAGTGGACGGTACTACACTTGGTTGGATTATGGTTTGTCCTAGATACAGCAGGGCGGAGGGAGGTCTTATAATGGGTGGAGGGTTGATCGGGGATTGGGGTATGGTGAGTAAAATTTGGTTGGCATGGGTTGGTGGTGGCCGAGTTGGGAAGGTTAGCATGAGATTTTCAAATTGCCACTTCTGTTCTCGGTCCTGAGCATCTACCGAAGAGGTTGAGATGTGAACTACTTGGTGGCCATCAAGTGCGGGTGAGGGCGCATGTGTTGGTAGCAGGTTTTGCACTATTCCCAAGTTCACTTGCTGTTGCTGCCCTTCCTACGCGGGTGGTGCTCGAGCTTTGAGTGATGTAATGTATTCTCCAATTTGTGCCCAGTCTATGCTGCATTGTTCATTTAAATCATGAATGTAATCCCTGAAATAATAACAATCTTCTATGGTGTGTCCAGGGTACCTATGATAGATGCAATATTTGTCTATCTTTGCTGTTCTCGGCCAGACTATCCTCTCCTTTGGAAGTGTTATTTGTTGTGCGGCCATCAGGGCATTAAAAATGTCAGTTAGGGAATAAGGCAAAGGAGGGTAGTTCTCTCTTTTGGGTCCCACTCTCTTCTGACTGTAGGTGTTTGGTGGGGGTACCTGTTGGTAGTTCGGTGGCCTAGGTGGTTGACGTTGGTTGTTAACCAGGCTTTGTGATTGTTGAGGTGGAGGTGGCAACTGGGGTCTTGGGGGTCGAGGAGGTGGTTTCTAGTAGGTTCTTGTGTTGTGGCTAGGTCGAGGGTGCTGGTATTGGGGAGGAGGGTTACGGATTGGGTTTCCACCAGGCTCACATTCTCATTGTTGACTATCCCTTCGGTCACGGGGCCGGTAGTGGTGAAGGCGAATTTTTTTGAGGTTCGGGATTTTGGGTCATAGAGGTTCATCAAGGGTGTATCTTTGAGCTGAGTTTGGATGTATCTGGCTCTCTTATATAACTCAGCCATAGTTCCTGGATGGTGCATGACAAGTATGTTTCTTAGTGTTGGGGTGGCATTGGCTATGATCATCTTAACTTGTTCAGCTTCAGAAACTGAGTCAGTTAACTTTCAGCCATGGACCTCCATCTGTCAGCATATTTGACAAAATCTTCTTCTGCCCTCATTCTTTCTGACCACAAATATGTAATTGAGTAACTCGGGCCCATCCTATCCTTGTATCTATGCAAGAATTTGGGTTTAACAATGTCAAAATTACTAGCCTCCGAGGAGTCAAGCGAATAGAACCATTAAAGGGCATGCCCTTCTAAAGATCTTCGGAAAAGATAAGCAAAGGCTTGCCGATCGTCTTGCCAGGTAGATGATTTATAGAGAAAATCTTTGACATGAATGCAGGGGTTACCAGTGCCATTGTAACGACGGAATACTGGTAATTCGGAAGGCAGAAAGTGGAGGATCGGGAGAGAAGGGAGAGAAACATCGGGCGCCGACCGAGTGTAGATCATGCAGCGGAGCTCCTTGTATTGCTTCTTGAGTTCATTGAGTGCCACATTGTCGGCGGTTGGTTCCCGAGCGATTGGGGGAGACGAGGCATACATAGGTGCCCGATGTATCAGATTTTGAGGGGGGAGGGTTGTGACTCGATGGGGTGGTTGTATAGAAGGGTATGATGTATGAATGAGGTGATTAGATGAATAGACCAAAGGCCTAGATGGTCCAGCTAAGTTAGGATTTGGATGGTTGAGATTTGCTATTGGAAAGAGGTGATCAGGAGTGATCGGACCGGTGTGTGAATGACCATGCGATACCACTTCAGGCTGGCAGCCCACGGATCAGGGTGTAGATGTAGGAGGAGGTCCTTCCACTTGTGGATAATTAACAGGGGATTTGCCCGAAGAGCGACTTGAAGAGCTCGAACAAGTTTGTTGGGGATGGCCTAAGATAGAGCCTCTTGAAGAGAAATTGGGTTGGGAGGGGGAGAAATGACCCTATCGGTCTCGTAGGGCTGATCTAGATCGTGAACGACACGGACATTTCCTTCATGGACTAACTGGACCTCTTGCAGATCGGCGTGCGCCTGGTCACAATCCTCGGGCTCGTAGTAGTCCGCCATGACACGTCCGGACCTAAGTGACATAGGCATAAAAGCAAAAGAGCGAGTAACAGAAAAATAAAGATTTTTGTCCTTTTTTTTGTTCTTGTGATCCTCTTTTTTGTTTTTTTTGTTTTTTGAGTTTTTGTTCTGCAAGTAATTATCGAAAGTAAATCTTTTCTTTTTTTTTAATTTTTGGGGTAGTTTCTTAAGGATCCTCCTTTTTTGATTGTTGTGATCAAAGAAGTATTACCTCAAGCAATGATTTCTTTTTTTTTTCTTTGGGGAAATTTTGAAGATTTTTGTCAGAAGGTTAACCCTCTCTTTTTTTTTGATTTTCGCTTTCGTTGCACAAGCAAGTTAAAACAAAGACTTGGAATGATTAAACGTAACTTTTTTGTTTAGTCCTTAGATTAGTGAGCTTTTAAGAGAATATTGTCCTCTCAATAATAGGTTGGACCCTATGCACCCACAATGCTGAGCAATCTAGGATTAACACTTTTCTCACAATGATTAGGTGATAGGTGACACCGGGTTTTAGGGTAAAAGGTACAACCAGCCCGATTGGTGAAAAGGGAATCCTTCACTTTTGGGGACTTACAGAGGTCTTAGTGAAAGCCAATCTAATCGACCGAGAGGGAATCCTCGGAAGAGAGATCGGAATCTACCAAGAGACGCAGGTGGGATGGAGGTATCTTTTGAGCAGTGGGTGAGCCTCCCGTCTCGAATGACCTAGTGAGTCGGGCGAACCCGGTACTCAATGCAATCTAATGCAAGAATTGAGCAAGGATGAGATGGCACACAATAAGAAAGAAAAACAATGCAACAATCAACAAATAATAACTAAGATGATGATTAAACTATCAAGAACAATAGCCAAACAAGTCAAAGATGCTGAGAAATATTGATTTTTGCGAGCTTGATTCAAGAGAAATGAACAAATGCAAGTAAAAGTAAAGACTGTAGCAGGAAAAGAGTTTCAAGAAGAGAAGATGACCTAGTAGAGGGGTCACCAACTGACTTGGCAGGCGACCCGATAGGGGGGTCACTTGTGGAAATAGAAAATAGAACCGAAGAAAAGTGCTTAATAAACGGGGTCCTGTGGGAACCAAAATAGCATGGATTTGAAAGTAAACTAAGGGCAAGCTACTTATAAATAACAGTAAATGGAAATGCAAGTGGACCCGCGTAGGGGCCTAAGGAAACGGAAAGCTCTAAATTATAAAAACAGGAAATGACCCGGCATGGGGTCATTTGCGAAGACAAGATACTTCCGGGGACTTGCTTCTCCAAATCGGAAGGAGATCCACACGGGGACCGATTAGGTGAAGGAAATGAAAGACAATATGAAGATAATGGAAGTGGGAAGAGGCTTACTTGGGAATGGAGGAATAGCTGAAGTTGCTTCAAGCATAAGATGGTCCCACAGTGGTCGCCAAAAGATGTGGATGCCCGATTCGAGTCGGTTCGTCCTTCCGGCCAGAACGGCGAGCGCCACTCCTCTTCCTTCTTTCTTTCTTCCGGCTTTCGATTCCAGTGGATGTTGGTGTGTGGTCGCTAGGAACTGCGGGTTCCAAGAGTAAAAGAAAAGAGACAATGTAAGTATTAAAAGAAATGACCGAATGTACTTAAGCGGAGAGATCGTGTTGAGAGATTATGGGTTCCATATTCTTTCTTTTCGGCCGGTCGAGAAGAAAGAGCTTGATACACTTTTAGTTGTTCCTACAAAAACAAGTAAGCCACGAAAACAAGTGAAAGTGGATTAGAACTAAGATAGTGAAGCATCTTGCAAAAGTAATGAACTAAAACCACAAATGGAGATGGACTAACTAGATTGGGAATAACTTCCAACCCCCCTTTTTATGTGTTTTTGGATGATGATATATGATATTACTAAGTTAAGTATGCATGTAAACATGATGATCTATAATGGAAAACATAGAAACAATGTAATGCTAGGAGGTAGGGGAAGAAAAATGGGTTTCAGCTCCAAAAATGGCGATATGGAGCCCCTGGCGACCCAGCAGGGGGGTCACCTGGGCGACCCGATAAAGGGGTCACCTGGGCGACCTGGCAGACGGGTCACCTCCCGCACCAGGACTCAGTTTGCTCCTGGATGCTCCCACGATGCCTCCAGATGGCCTTCAAAGCTGGATGATGACTCCCGGAAGTTCCTAGGATGTAGATGATGATCTCCCCTTGGATGTAGGAGCTAGATAAGCTTCAAAATGGATGCCGATGAAGAAACGGGATGAAGAATGTCGGTTTACGGAGGTGGATGGAAGTGAGAAGCTCTCAATCTCTTAGACAATGAAGTTTGGACGATGGAGATGGTTTGAAGCTCTCTAAGACTCTCTCTTGGGAGTTTGGGATGTTCACCACCTTTCCACAACTTTCCAACCCTTGAAAAAGTGGTTAGGGGGTCCCTTTCTATAGGCAAAAGGGCCACATGGGCATTTCTAGCATAAAAGGTGTCATCTGTAACAGAAGATGACCCGTCTGCCGGGTTGCCTAGGTGACTGTGGAAACCTCGGGAATCGTTTTGATTCTTGAAATGTGTTTAAAAGATTTTTTTTTTGAATGTTGAAATATCATACCTGAATTTTCTAGTAAAATAGGTGATAGACCATAAAAACTTCTAGATAGTCCAGGTGATATTAGAAGAGTATAGAACCGAGGTTCGGGTTCTGTGAAAATATTTTTTGACCTCTCTCCATCGGATGGTGCAAATATCCGATGTTCATTTACATCGAGCAAACACTCGAACACCCTTGATTAACTGCCATAGCGATCTTGTTTGACGAGAGCGTGCACATCCACAGCGTGTAAAGAACACAAAGGGCCCCGGCCTTTCAGGCCCGATGAGATGCAAACAAGTTTGATTAGATTTTGTTTGGAGTTTATTTATGTTAGATTTATGAATTGATTTGGATGTGGTTTGAAATGTTGATTTCAGATTTCCATTTAACTTGGATTTCAATGTTATTTGTTTTGAGCTTGTTTGAATTGTTTGGTTTGTTTTACTTCAATTGGTTGAAGTTTATTTTATTTTTTGTTTGAACTTGATATTTTAGATGTGTTGATCAATTTGACTTGTTTAAGTTTAGTTGACATGTGCTGAGTCATTTTAATGTGGTTTTCTCATGTCGGTTGGTGTTTTCATACCAATTCGGGTGTGTTCGGTATGTTTTAAATGTTTTGAAGTTTGGTTTAAATTAATTAAACTTGAACTTCAAATTGTTAATGATCTGAATTTGACATGTTTTAAGATGAATTTCATATGCATTAATATTTTATTTATGTGTTCTTTTCAGTTGGTTGTGAATTATTTGATTTGCACTTGTTTAAGCATTTGAATTCAAATAAATTAAGTGTATTGAATCAAATTTTCCAGATTGTATTAAATCTGATTTTTGTTGAATGTTAAAGCTTTAATGATCTGTTTTAAGCATGTTTTAAGATTAGTTTGAATGTATTTTCAGATTTAATTAAGTTAACTTTAGATTTGGTTAACTCTTGTTCGGTTTGCATCACATCCGGTCTGTCGGGCTAGTGTCGATGCCCGGTCACAAGCAATCAACTCGGCACTTGAAATGTTCATTGAATATTCATGCTCATGCTGGTGTACATCAGATGTGGCAGTTCATATGCCAAGAATAATGCTTATCGAAGTGCAAATGTGTGAATGTCCTTCCCTTGTTGTAAAAAATCCCACTTGACTAGGAAAATTTTGGCAGCATGCCGCCTTATTTTCCGATCGGTGTGGAATTTTTACCCGTCCTACATGGCATAGTCTTTTGACTTTCCAAGTAGTGGGAAGGATCGTCTGCAACGGGAGCTGGCCCGCTCCTACGTCCGGGTCAACATACCGGATACGTGTCCGGGCTAGCTGCCCAAGGTGGAGCGCCCACGTGGTGGTGCTAACTCCTTATTTAATTTTGGCATTTCGCCTTCAGATTTAATTAAGGTTTATTTTAAGTGTCCAAGGCCCAATGGGCCAGCTTCATCAGCACAATGGGCTGGTCTTCATGCTATGTCGTCCCAGTTGGCCCAATCTTGTGCTTCATGGGTCCTGGCGGCTTGCTTTGAACTTCATGACCCAATGGGCCTGCTTTGCACCTCCATGGCCCGGTTGGCCTGATTTGCCCTCCATTTTTGCACCTTGACATCTTGCTGTAGCAGCGGGCTAGGTGAGCCTCAGAGGGGCTGGAATGGGTTGGCTAAGGTGCTGTTTAGGTGAGCTTTGGTAGGACTGCACAAGGGGTAGGTTTAGGTGTGAACTAGGACTGGTTTTAGGAATGCACAAAGGGCATGAGAATTGAAGGCCCGCCAGAGTAGTCTCGGTCCGTCCGGCGGATTCCGAGAGTCTCAAAGCGTCGACCCTCCTTCCACACATCAAAGAGGATGTTTGGTTTGTTTGGGGGTGCTGTAGAAGTTGTATTGGGTGTGTTGCACATAGGGCAAACTAGGTGACCATCAAAGGGGCCTGACATGGGTGCTCACAAGGGGGCAGAACTTGGGCCAGCAAGGGGGCCTGTTTTGCATGCCATTCGGGGCCCGATTGGGAAAGGCAGGAGGTGCATGTCCAAGTGACCATCAGTGGGGTCAAACCAAGCATGATAGTAGAAGGTTTAGAGGCCAACATGGAGGGCCAAAAGGGTGCACAAAGGGGCTGGTTCAGAGGCCTGTTTTAAGGGGCAGCAAGGGGCTATTTTTTGTGATGGCCAAATAGAGAGTACACTTAGGGCTTTCTGTAGACAAACGTGAAGGGCACTCAAAGGGGGCTGAATGGGAATTACTCATAGGGTATGCCACCATGGAGAGGGGTAGAGAAGAGAAGGGGAAGAGTTGAATTAAAAGGCTACATCGGAACACACTTTTTCAACTCACCGGTTTTTTTTTTACTCTTGCACTGCAGGTGGTGTTGAAGATGATGGGCTGAAGGTGCCACCAAACCCTTATTCTCTTGCTGTTGGATGAGAAAATGGGGTATTCTCCTTGCTGATGTTGATTAATGGAGCAAAGGAATGAAGAGAGCTTGCTGCACTTGCTGAAGTTGGCACACCAATCAGGTGGGCTGGTTGCACCTGCTGCTGGCGCGCCTGCTGGAGGGAGGCCTTTTCTCCTTCTTATTATTAACTTGGAACACCACAAGGGGGCTGGAGAGGTTGCTGACTTGCTGATGAAGACGTCCAAGCAAGGATAAGCTGTCTTGGAGAAGGGTAGAGGGAGGAGAGGCAGGGCTTCCGCAGGGTGATCAGCTTGTCCTGCACATGGCCAGCTGAGGGGGCTTTTATAGGGGCTGAGGGGCACCATATCCAGGAGGAGATAAGTCTGGAGGTTGTTGAGAGGAGATAAGGATAACTCAAGGGAGGTTGAGGATGATAAGGATAACTCAAGGGAGGTTGTTGAGGTGATTGTGCGCCAACTAGAAAGAGAGGGAGAGAAGGGTGCGCACCCTCTCCTACTTTCAAGGAGATGTGCGCACATGACATGTGGCAGGATGGGTGGTTCGACAAAGGCTTGGATGAGGATAAGCTTGGTTAGTTGTAGGATTAGTTAGGATGAAGATAAACCAAGGGAGAGATAGGGATAAGCCATGGGAGGTGGTTGAGGAAAGTGGTTGAGTGGGACCCACCAGCCAAGGAAGGAGGAGGTGGGTGCGCCTCCCTCCCCTATTTTATAGGGCTTCTTGCATACACATCAGATGAGGGAGGATGGGGTTCGGCCATGACAGGTTAGGTTATCCCATCTGGGTTAGGTTTAACCCTGGTTTAATCAGAGTGCTCCTGATCCAACGGCTATCATTAATTCCGACCAAAACCAATTAAATAAATCCCAAATTGACTTCAAAAAAATTCCAGATCATGCCCTGATGGCCATTGATCTTATGCTATATCCTGATGTGTGGTTGAGATCACTTGAATTGCAACGGATCTCTTAATTTAGCTAGTTTCTCTGATCGGTGCGATCTCGACCGTCGATAATGCCGAAAACTGTAATTGAATGCAATTGCCTCCTCCCATTGGCCAAATTTATTTTTCATGCATCAATATTCATGAGATAAAATTTTTGAGTCATGAAAATTGAAATTTTCAGCCCCTGGGTCGATCCAGAGCTAATCGGATCATTATGCCCCTGGTGCGAGAACATACGGCTTTTCGTCCGGATTTGCTCTTTCTTGCATATCTCTTCATCCGGGGGTCGGATTTTTGATCCGTTTCGAGTGTTTCCCAGCTCTATCTAACCTTGAAAATGTGGTAAAGTTGGAATTCCATGTTAGAGTCCCAATTTGTCCCAAAGTGTCAGGGGCAAAATGGTCATTTTGGCCTTCCGGTGTCCGTTTTTCATGTTTTGGGCACCGTTGCAAAGCTCTTGACCAGGGCTATGTAATGAGCACATTATCTTGGCTATTTGTAACATGTAAAGCCATGCCAAGGCATTTACAAAGCCTGTTTACATCATCTATTTATGATTTTTTTGAATCTGGGTCAGATTTTCTGCACCGGCTTCGGCATTGCTGAAATTTGTATCAAGCAAGCTAAGCGAAAAAGTTTGATGCCAACAGTGACCCATCTGGTGGGTCACCTCTCGAACCATAAATGCCATTAAATGCACGTGCGCCGAAAGTTAACCGGCCGCCGTCTAGGGCCTGCTACAGTGACAGGCGTCCCGTCTAACGGGTCGCCTACGTCCAGTCGGTCCCGACTATCTGGACGAGCGTACACCGCTCACAGGTCACTTCATTCAGTCCGTGCACTGTTCCGGCAGGTGACCCATTGACTGGGTCGCTTCCCGTACCTGACCGGACTTGATCCCCCCACCTACCACTGTCAGAATGGACGAATTGACGGGAATTGGGAAATGACCGGGCAGACGGGTCGCCTAGGTGACCCGGCAGGGGGGTCGCTTAGGTGACCCGGTAGATGGGTCACCTAGGTGACCCGGCAAGGGGTCATCTTCTCCTCCATAGTTCGTTTTTGAGCCATTTTCTCAGAGTTCCGGTTTGTTTATCGAAAAACTCGAGTATCTTTTAAGAAAAAATGAATCCTAAGCTCATCAAATAGGAAAAATTTGCATGTCTATAGGGTCCTAGCAAGTAACAATTCTCCCCCATATGGGATTTTAGTTATTTACTTTCAGTACTATTCTTCTCCTTAACCAATCAACTAAAGGGAAGGTTTCGATAAGACAAATGGTGATCTTGGAGTCTGGCAAAGTTTTATTCCACTCAACTAGAATAATGAAGGTGTGTCTAAATCTACACCTTGGCGTTACCTTTTCAGTCCATTACCACTTCATTCCACTGCGCCTCACTACGCAACACTACATTCGCCTACGCTTCATTCATGTCACTCCCTTGCAAAAACGATGCCAAGGCGAGGCAAGCTAAAGACACGCAATTTTGGTCTAATTGAAGAGCTTAAATTCATGTTTTCATAAAGAATATTTGAGTAACCTTTCAAGGGAACCGAGTTTTCCGAAAAAATCAAGTTTTCGAAGAAGATC
>CM069921.1:42856093-42956845 GCA_036172225.1 Cryptocoryne crispatula var. balansae
GGCCCAAAATGAACTCGGAGGGGAAGATGATCTCCCTCACGGTCACCTAGGAAACCCTCTCATCGGGTCGCCTAGGCGACCCATCCTCTGCAAGGTCATTTGCAGCCCCATCTCGCCGGGTCATTTCGCATTTCCCGCTCAACACATCCATCTCTCGATGAGGGAAGATGACCCCCTCTGTCAAGTCACCTAGGTGGACCTTCCGGCTGAGTCACCTAGGCGACTCCGTCTGCCGGTCATTTCCCACCCCAACGCTCAATTGGCCTATTTATGATAGTAGTAGGTAGAAAGTCAAGTCCCATTGGGCACGGAAGTCAGTTCCCGATCAACTTGTCACGTTCGCTGCATCAAAGCAGTGCACTGGATCGAACGAAGTGATCTTAATGTAGCGGCGCATGTTCATCTGAACCTGGGCCGGGATCGATCGGACACGTAGGCTTACCTATCGTACGGACGCTTGCAAGCATCGGAGAAGGCCCCCGACTTGGTGTCAATGTTTTTCTACAGACAAGCAAGATGACACGGCATTTAGATGGCAGGAAAGCTTCGCAGGTGACCCGGTAGATGGAAAGTCATCTTCTCGTTACGGATGACACCTTTTATGCCCAAAATACCCTTGTAGCCCTCTTGCTCATAAAAAGGGACCCCCTGAATCACTTTTTTCATGGGTTGGAAGAGTGCGAGAAGTTGCAGAACATCCCAAAACTTTCAAGAGAGAGCACTAGTAGAGCTTCAAGCCATCTCCATCCCTCTAAGCTTCATTGTCATTCAAGAGATTTTAGAGCTTCCCCACATCCATCCACCTTCGTAAACCGACGTTACCAAGCCATCATGTTTCTCTCATCGGCATCCATTTTGAAGCTTCTCAAGCTCTTTCACATCTAAGGGGGAGGTCATCATCTACGTACTAGAGAGCCTTCCTGTGAGTCATCATCAAGCTTTGAAGGCCATACGGAGAAATCGTGGGAGCATTCGGGAGCAAACCGGGTCCCGAGTGCGGGAGGTGACCTCTTTGTTGAGCCCCCGGTGACCCGTCTGCCGGGTCACCCTGGTGACCCCCCTGTCAGGTCGCTCAGGGCTCCAGATTGCCGTTTTGGAGCCGAAACTCATTTTTCTTCGACTATCTTCTAGCATTACTTTGCATGCACATTTAGCTTAATAATATCATATATCATCTCCAAAAACACATAAAAAGGGGGTTGGGAGTTGTTCCCAATCCGGTTAGTCCATTTCCTTTTGTGATTTTAGTTCATTTTTCTTACAAGATGCTTCACTATCTTAGTGCTAATCCTCCTTCACTTGTTTTTGTGGCTTACTTGTTTTTTTAGGAACAACTAAAAATGCTTCAAGCTCTTTCTTCTCAACCGGTCAAAAAGGGAGAAGATGGAACCCTTAATCTCCCAACACGATCTCTCCGCTTAGGTACGTTCGGCCATTTCTTTTAATACTTGGATTCTCTTTTCTTTTTACTCTTGGAGCCCGCGGTTCCAAGCAACCACACACCAATATCCACTCGGAATCGAAACTGGAAGAAAGAAGGAAGAGGAGTGGCACTCGCCGTTCGGCCGGGAGGGAAGAACCGACTCGAATCGGGCATCCACGTATGGTACCCATAAGGACAAGGTGGGTAATAGCATAATTCTAGTTGATTAAGATGATTGCTTTTCAAGAGGTAATCAATGTAAATAGCGCCTATGCACCCCAAATAGGGGCCAGTAGTGAGCTGAAAGGTCAATTCTATGAGGACTTGGATGATATCATGAGGAATACCAAATGAGAAGAGCATACTAAATGGTGGTGACCTCAATTGTCACGTTGGGTGTCAAGGAGGTGGATTTGAGAGCGTTATCCGGGATTTGGTTATGGGGAGCAAAACGAAGATGAGAAAAATATCTTGAAGTTTGCGGTGGCATATGGCCCGATCCTAACAAATGCTAACTTCATCAAGAGAGACTCTCACCGGGTAATGTTTATGAATGGAAGGAGTAAGAGCCAAATTGTTCATATCCTTACTAGAAAAACGAGCATACCTCTTTATAAGAATTACATAGTCATACCTAGTCAAGTACTCACAACCTAACATAAATTCCTAGTCATGGATTTTAAGACCCTAGGGAAGTTGCAAGTGGGGCAGAAAAAAGTGTCCCTAAGATCAAATGGCATGAACTAAGGGGAATTAAGCAAGCGGTATTTTAGGAATGAGGTCGTTAAGTTTAAAGAATGTGATCTAAATGGAGAGGCCAAGTCAATAAGAGTTAACATGACATTGAAAATTAAAGCGATGGTAAAAAAATTTGGCGAGTCTATCGGGTGAGGTCCACCTATGAAGGAATTATGGTGGCATGGTTTTCAAGGGGACCAAGGTGGCCAAAGTGACATAATACTGCCTTGGCGCCTAGGTGATAAGGCAAGGCGTTAGGTGACACCTTTTTTATATAATAAAAATGATAAAAAAATATATGTGTAAAAAATAATACAAAATAGTTATGACATCTTGTAAATCAATTAGTAATGTGTAAGTGTACAGTTTTATAGACAAATAACTTGAATATAAGTTAATTTTAACACTTAATTTGTATTAATTATCAATAAACATTTATAAAATTATTTAATCATTGTTATTATTCCATTAAAATGTCTATTTATAATCAAATTAACTATTAGAACTAGTTATTTTTATCTCAAAATCATTTAATTAAATGATGTTGATACTTAATTAGCTAAAATGACCCTAAATACCTCTAGTTGCCTGTGTGCCCCTCGCCTTGACCGATCTTAGGGCACCTTGTCGCCTAGGCATCGAAAATAGAGCGTGGTGGTTGAATGATGGAGCGCATAAAGTAGTGAAGTGTAAGAGAGAGTGGTTTAAGAAATTGCCTAATTGTCCTAGTCATGGACAAAATAACTAAGGATATATAAGAGATTTTACTTTGATATGTGATGTTCACAGATGATATTGTTCGATTGATGAGACTTGAGAAGGTATTAAAATAAAACTTGAATGATGGAGAACCGAGTTAGAAGTTAAGGGATTCAATATTAGTAGGACGAAGATAGAGTATGTGCACTTCAGATTTAGCGAAACTCCAAGAGTTGTAGAGGTCGAAGTAACCTTGGATAGAAAGATCCTTGCACCAACTATCCAATTTAAATATTTGGGTTTAATCTTACATATGAACGAGGAATGTGATGAATATGTCTCCGCCATAGAATTAAAGTGGGATGACTAAATGAAAATTCTATTAGATTGTAAAGTCCCCTTAAAATTGAAATAAAATTTCTATCGCATGGCTAGAAAGACTAGCCATGTTCTAACATGGCGAGTGTTGGACAACTACGAAAAATATACCGTCAAATTAAGTATAAACCGAAATAAGGATGCTACGATGGATGTGTGATCACACACATGTAGATAGAATCTACAATGATGCATTAGGGACAAAGTGGGTGTTGTGAAAATCGAGGATATAATAAAGGAATGAAGATTTTGTTGATTTGAACATAATCAGTGGTGCCCCGTTGAGATGATGGTTAGACAAGTCAAGACCCTAATATTGCCGGGTGCATAATAGACGAAGAGATTGGCTCATGTTAACTTGACATAGACATATCTAGTATGATTTGGAGGAACTAGACATACATGAAGAGTTAATAGTGGACCATGAAGAATGGAAAGAGATAAATCTATGTAGTCGATTCCAATTATTTGGGATTAAGAATTTGAATTTGAATATTAAATGTGTATTTTTAAAATATTTATAAATAAATTTTAGTCATTAAAAAACTATACTAACAGCTAACCGTACAACCAAATGTATTGACTTTTTATAGACTTGTGTGAGAGAGATTTTAAGAGAGATGATAGATAAACATAGTAGGAAAATCTCTCAAATACTGGTAGGAGCTAACTTCTAGGCTAGGGGAAGAAGATTTAGGAATATAAAAATATGTTTATTTCAACTTTTATATTTATTACAACTCTTTGTTAAAAATAATAAATAAGAGTTAAATAGATATTTGACTAATGATCTTTTATATATGCCCACGTGTCAAGCAAGATTAACACAAATCAAAATTTTAAAACCTGTTTTGTAACACTATTAAACACTTGCATCATTATCAATTTTAAAATTAAACTTGTTAACAATCAATAAAAAGTGTTTGGTTAACGGTATCATTTTTAAAATTTGTAATATAAATAAAAGATATTATGTAATATGAATATAAATTTGTATCATTTTTTATATTTATACTTCAACATCTACAAATATCAATATCAATATTAATATAACATGGATATTCTAACTAAATAAGCCCTTCCTTTTTACTTTAGTTTTTAAGAAAATACATGCAATAAAATTTTTTGCAATCAATGTAATCATTTTTTGTCAAAATCTAAAAGAAGTTAACTGGACGTTTGAGATATTTTTCAATGTTTTTTTAAGAAGATGCTCCACACCATGCTTATGCAGGCGTCACTCGAGTTTAAACCGGGGCCTCTCCCATCTAAATCTTCCGCCAACGATGACGTGTCCACTCCCAGGCAGCCGACGAACAACTTTGAAGAAAACACTGATTTTTATGGATTTGACGTCATCACATAGAATAGGGTGTTGATTTTTTTTCTTCTTAAAGACTGTCCCTTAAAGGTACTCATGATATGGTCTAAATTTAAATTAGATATCGATAAATATTAAAAGTACATTTTTAAGGAATTTACGAAAAAATTTTAGTGTGTCATACCAAATGTATTAACTTTTTATAAATTTGGGTGTGAGAGAGATCAACGTAGTAGGAAAATCTCTCTGTAAGAGGTAACTTCGGAAAAGAGAATTAAGAAAAAAAGATATTTTTAATTTTAACTTTTACATTTATTACAACTGTTCATTTGCATTTGTTAAAGAACAATAAATAAGAATAAAATAGATATTTCACTAAAAATATCTTGTGTACTCCCATTAACATGTCTAACAAAGCTGTAACGCTATTGAAAACGTTACGTATAACCTGTGCAGTTTTCAAGAAAATACATGCAATAGATTTGTATGCGATCCATGCCATATGAGCTCCTATCAAATACAACCTATGAATTTGTTTGGTTGTGAGGCTGGAAGCCTCCTTTTTTTTTGACAAAATCTCAAAAGTATTAACTTGAATTTTGAGAGATTTTTCTTTGTCTTAAAGAGAACTTTGACTTGAAACATCATACGTAAGCAGGCGTCACTCGAGTTTAAACCCGGACGCCTCCCCTCTTTGCCTTGGGACAACGATGACCTGTCCACTTCGAGGAACAACCAAGATTTTAATGTGTTTCTTTTTTTTATTTTTGTACGAAAATAAATATATAAAATCTTTAATTAAACTTTTAAATTGTATATGACCAAAAAAAATTCAAAACGAATATTAACGAGGTGTTTGGTTGCATGATAATTTTTTGTACACTTTTATGATAAAAAATTATATTAAAATAAAAAGTGAACCAAATTTCATGACATAAAATTATCATGTTTAAAAGGATGTGATAACAAAAAAGTGTTACTATCATTTATGATCAGACAAAGTGGGAGACAACAAAAAAAGAAAGAGATGAAATCTTGTTTTTTTGTCTTAGAAGAAAATCACTTTTAAAATATAAATTCGTCAATGTTGCCAAACACATTTTTTTTAAAATTTTTAAAAATTAAAATTAAAATTCCTATTATCATATAACCAAACACCCCATAAAATATCATTTATTTGCCTATAAAAGGCAAGTCCAAACTCCAAGGCGCTATCCAGAGCAGCAGCAATGGCGGCGAGCACTCGATCGGAGTCACCGGATGCGGCGGGTCCGGGCGCCTTCGTCAGCCCTTTCCTCCTCATATCCCTCAACTCCGATGGAGTCACCTTGAGCAGGCCCCCGACGTGCTCCTCCCGCCGTGCTCCGCCGCCTCGGTCGCTTCCGAGGACATCCCTCTCGACCCCGTCGCCGGCAATTGGGTCCGTCTCTACCGCCCCCTGCGGCAGAACCAGCAGCCGGCTCTGCCCCTTATTGTCTTCTTTCACGGCGGCGGCTTCGTCCTGTGCAGCGCCGCTAGCGCGCTCTACCACTCCTTCTGCGAGTGCCTTGCTCGGTCGGTACCGGCCGTCGTGGTCTCCGTAGATTATAGGCTCGCCCCTGAGCACCGCCTCCCCGCCGCCTATGACGACGCCATGGCGGCGCTCCGCTGGCTGAGCGGCCAGGCCGACGCGGCGGGCAAACAAGAGGAGCTCCTGACAGGGGTCGACTACTCCCGCTGTTTTCTGATGGGCAGCAGTTCCGGGGCGAACATCGTGTACCACGCCGGACGGCGGGCGGCGGCGGAACTTGGGGCTCGCGGGCCGTTACGGGTGGCGGGACACGTATACATCCAGCCGTACTTCGGCGCCGTCGAGCGGACGGCGTCGGAGCTGGCGATGGAGAACGACGCCATCCTGCCGCTGCGGGCGACGGATATGATGTGGGGTCTAGCGCTGCCGGAGGGGGCGGACAGGGACCACGAGTTCTGCAACCCCGCGACGGCGGCGATTAGGACGGAGGCGGGAGCGCCGCCGCCGAAGTGCCTGGTGAGAGGCAGCGTGGGGGACCCGCTGATCGACCGGCAGAAGGAGTTCGCGAAGCTGCTGCGCGCGGAGGGGGCGGAGGTGGTGGCCCGGCTGGACGAGGACGGCCACCACGCGGCGGAGCTCTTCGACCCCGTCAAGGCCCAGCGCCTCTTCGATGACGTCGGAGCTTTCATCAATACCCCCGGCGGCGGCGGCGGCGGCGGCGGAAAGCCAAAATCAATAACAAAGTCAAGGGACTGAGTATTATTATCTGTGATTCTCTCTTTTTAACACCCTACCTTCGAAAATAATTTCTTGAAATGTATTTTCATTAAAATACAGCTGCTTTGTACTATGCTTGTTCTTTAATAAATAAATCCCAAATTTGTCACCCATATTTATCTGTGAAAATGAATGTTTCTTTTTCATTTGTGCGAATGCTGTTCTATTAATGCATGGCGGTCTGCTTGGCTCTGTTTTCGGGGTTTTTCTAAAAATAGTCATTGTAAGATAATTACTTAAAGGAATCCTAGAAAATGATCTCTCATTAGCAACTATCAAGAGAATAATGATTATCCGTGCAACTCAAAAGCTGTCCTAAAAAAAATACTAACGACACCTTTCAACGCATCACGAATTCGATTCTCAAATCTCCTCGTTAAATTTATTTTTTGCGATGACTTGCACGTATAAAGAGTTGTAAGAGCCTGTTTGACATCAAAAATTTTTAGAGATAAATCAAATTTATTCTCTAAATTTTGGAGATAAATTAAGTTTATCTCTAAGTTATTCTCATATCAAATATGACCAAGAGTTCAATTCATCTCCTTTCATTGGTGAACAGAGTACACGTAGTTTCTAACGAGAGATTGTCGTCACTCTCACTTTATGCTTGTTTCTTTTTATTGAAAAAATATCACGTGAGATCTACCAAATGTTGGAGTTACGATAGTCTCTAATTGTAGACTGTGAGTACCTCATTCGTCTATAAACCGAGGTGAACTGGACTCTCGCCGTAAGACTTATTAGAGATGTTTGAAGCTCTTGCAAATCATAAATTTTAAATGCAGTTTATCAAACATAAATAAGTTATTGACATCACTAATGTTTTATCTCGACCCGTGACTTTACAAGTATGGATGCATTACTCGTCTTTCCCCGCGCACAAACCGCCGCCACCATAAGATCAATTTAGGTAGTGATAGAAACAAAATATGTATTTACTTATTGTTCATCGACAGATCAGATGAATAATAGTTCAAATATAATCTTGAATAAAATTTGACAAAACTCGATTATTATATTCAAATCTAAATACATTATTCTAAATTAAACATGAATCTAAAAGTTGTCATCATAGGTTGATTTGTCTACTAAAGACATTTTTTTTTGAAATTTCTCAAACTAAATATTCACGTTGAGAAGGATCGTTGGAAGGAGAGCTTGAAACTACTAGAGGAAAAGAATATTAATTAGTTGGATTAAGTTGTGAAGAAAAAGAGTAATGTCACAAGTGAGAATACCAACAGAATAATAGTACTACATGTAACCTTCTAGAATAAAGAGTATGTTATGATCTTAGGGAATGCATTTCTTGTCTTAAATTAGAGTGGTTAGGTCAATATTTTAATTAACAAATATAGAGATATGGGATATGATTTAAGCTGTATATGTATATTGTGATATCTAGAAAAATGAAATTACATAATAGAAGAAAAGGTCTAAACTTATCTCCATTTTCACCTCCTAAGGGGCCCTATCTTTCGTCATTGCCATCTCTCCCCACCCCGATCTTCCATGTTTTAGTGATGTAAGATGCCTCCTCCCAACTCTTCATTTTTCCCTTGGTGTCGTTGTGAATAGCACCCCATGTATGCCATGTTCATCAAGCAACAATCCTCCATCCTTCATCGTGCTCCCTCTTGGAGACCCTTCCTAGCACTAGCCCTATTGCAAGAAGCCCTCCTTGATGCCACTCCTTTGTCGGTGTCAATACATGCATGGGATCTCCCCTCCATCCTTAGTCCCCTCCTTCTCTTTCATATGTTGTTGTCAGCCTCCTTAAGCCACCATCTTGCCACCACGTTAGTGTCACCCTAGCTGCACCACCCTCGGCAACCCTCCCCTAGTGCTATGGTGCCTTTGTAAAGAATTGCTCTATAACACAAAAATGCTTGATTTATTGGATTTTATGGTCATAGTCTCAATCGGAACCCAACAATGCAAATGAAAAAAACTAGATTCCTATGCTCTTTGAGCTGTCCAAGTGCACGACCACTAACAGTATCCACAAAAACTTCCTCCACATGCGGTTTCTCTTGCATGACAGACCTTATGACTCATCTAGAATAGAGCTCCACCATGCAATAGTGACCTCCAAGGGTGTTGGGAGAAGTGATAGAAATGTATGCCCTACAAGCCAATCATATATGATATGTTTGACATTTCTAGATATATCTTATTCAATTAATTAGGTAAATTTTCATTATAAGCTCTTTTTAGATGCGAATATCATAATGAAGTCTTTGATTAAATACAATGATGATTAAATTATGATGGGATCATGATAATGAGATTGATCATCTAGAGGTATTTGATCTAAATGCTCCTAATCATAGGATACTTGAGACGGGACATCAAAGATCCGGATAGACTAGTGTATGTGATATTTTTCTCATGTGATGAGAATGACTAATCCCATTGGTCATTAGTGTGCAGACACTGAGATACACATACAGGTGCTCATTAATTGAATGAGTTCACTGAATTGACCGAATTAGAAACCCTGAATGGTATCTTACCGAACTGTCAATTAGGTTTTCTATCATCACGGTTGCATGGTTGGACCTTTGACCTGAGTCGCCAAAGATACCTTGTTGGTTGGAACTTGTGCTTTGACCATTGTCTTATGGATCACCATATAGATGGTCTAGTATAGCAATGGATCGGGTACAAGGAAAACCCAATGGAGGTAATTGAGCGGACAACAAAAGATCATCCATTCTCGGTAAGTGAGAGTGAATGTCCTATGAGATAGTACTCTAAATCCTCGGCCAGATATATAGGATAATTAAAAAGGAGTTTTCCAATTGATCCAATTACGAGTACAAGATTATATAGAGTTGGTACACTAAGGAGTTGACAAGCCGATGCCGTACTACTTTCCGACCGGGGACATTGGATGGATGAAGGTTTATATCCATGCGGTAATTGATGATGGAAAGGCTCAATGGAGATGAGATTATCCTCATAGCTATTTGGGATCATGGGATGTGGCTTGTACCCTTCATGATCGGTAGGGCGATTAATCGTTAATTGATAACAGATTTAATTAAATTAAATAGAACTTTTCTATTTTATTTAGACCTCAACCAAATAGGCTATTGGGCCTAGTGGGTCATACGCATAAGGACTTATCCACAAGTACAAGGGCAAAGGCGTAAGTTATAAAGATTTTGGGATTTTATGAAAAATTCTATAATTCTTTATAAATATTAATGGTTTCAGCCAAACCCTATCAAGCCAAGGGTTAAAATCATGTCCCTAGCCTCCTTCCTACCTCCGCCTCTCTTTAGAAGGTGTCCATGGTCGATGGAGCTCCGTTCGAGAAGGGTTCTCGAGGTCGGTGCGAAGGGAGAATCTGATATGGATGAAGTTCGTGTGGATACTGCTAGAGACCGGGTATTTGAACGGTTTGAAGAGCTCGAGAAGCTCATATCCTTCCTCACCATGGGATTATATGAATCTCTATCAGGTATATTCAAACCCGATTTGATCGATTTTCGATTTTCGTCGTTTGGTTCCGATTGAGACAAATTCTAAAGGAACCCATAGGAATTGTCGCTTCCGCTACACCAAATTTTTATAGACGATTCCTTATAAGAAGGTTAACCACAAAATTTGGAGTCCTTAACTTAATAAAATTTGGTTTAGTTTGCTATTAATTTTAGATTTTAAATTCTTTTTATAAAATCCCCTCAATTTCTTTCAATAGCTTCTATGCCCTTGTACTAACGGATCCATTTTATGTGTGTGACTCACTAAGTTCAATAGTCTATTTAATTGAAACTTAATTAAATAAGAACTTATTTTAAATTAAATCCATTATCAATTAACAAATTTAATAATTTTTCGATCATGAAATGTACAAGTCATATCTCATGATTCTAAATAATTTTAGAGATTATCTCATCTCCATTGAACATTATTACCATCATTTACCACACGGATATAAACTTTCGTACATCCAATATCTCAGTTTAATAAAGGTACAACATCGATTGTCAACCCCTTAGTATACCGACATTCTAGCAACTTATACTTGGAATTGGATCAGGTGGAAACTCTTTTTCTAATTATCCTTTTTATGTTTGCTAGATATTTGGAGTACTATCCTACAGACATTCACTCTCACTTACTGTAAGTGAACAATTTTTTATTGTTTAGTTAATTGACTCCACTGGATTTCACTTGTACGTTATCCATTAACTGTACTAGACCATCGAATTAAATGATTCATAAGTTAGTAGTCAAAGCACAAGATACACCTGGTAAAACATCTTTATGACTTAGGTCAAAGGTCCAACTATACAACTATGATGACATAATTGACAATTAGATAACATATCATTCATAGTTTTTAATTTGCTTAGTTCAATGAACTCATTCTACTAATGAGCACATATATATGTATCTTCGTGTTTTTACACTAATAACTAATAAGATCAATCATACAAATCTTAAGAGAAGACATCACATACACTAATCTATCTACATCCTTAATGTCCATCTCAAAGATCCTATGATTAGGAATATTTAGATCACACATTTCTAGATGATTCATCTCATTATCATGATCATATTATCATCATCCAATCATTATTATATGTGATAAAAAACTTTATTATAATATACACATCTAATAAAAGTTAGTAATAAGGACATGTCATTTAATTAAATGACATATATCAAGAAATGTTAAATCATATCAAATATGACTAGCTTGTAGGGTATATATTTCTATCAATCTTCCACATGTACTATGGTCAATCACCCATCCATCTGATCTCCATCGGTTCTAGGTGACACTCAAACACATTTTGAGTTAATGCTTCAATTAGTGGATCTACAATGTCATTAATAGAAAATAGTCTATCTTTGAATGTGTACAAGTTGCAACCTCTCTAATCAAATGGTATCACCATAGAAGTGCTTAAACTTATAATGAGACATCGGCTCCATTGCATATGCAATAGTCCATTGTTCTTACAAAACAACAGTATATTATCAGAGGTAGAAGGGACAATACCATATCTTAGATGAACGACTTCAACTAGATTGCTTCCAATATAGTTTGTAAAAGCTATATACTGTTACAATTGTAAAATTTATAGTGCTTTCTTACTTGAAACTCTTTCAACTCACTACACACCTCAAGGTAAACATATACCTTTATTTTGTCTAGCTATTAGACTTATTTGATTAGAAATCTAAGTCTATAAAATCACAAAGCTGAAAGTCCTTATTATAAAAATGTATCATTAGTGCTTCTCAAGTACTTAATGATACATTCATTCACTATTCAGTGACTCTCATATGGATATGCTTGATAAGTGCTTGTAACACTTAGAGCATGTGGCATATTAGATTATGAACATAACATAGCATACTTTATAGACCCTATGGTTAAGACGTAGGGGATTCTAGTCATGTGCTCATTCTCTCTTCAAGAAAGACAAACTCTATATCTCATAGGTAAGTAACCTACCTTGGAGTTTCTCCATGTCAAACATTTTGACTATGATGTTTGTAGACACGTCAAATTCGCTTAATTCTGGGCATAAAACTTATGTTTCATAGGGTAACATGCATGATTTATCTTAAGATGATGTTGGGTCTTTTATTGTTGATTTTGAGCTTTGCAGAGTGGAATCAGACGTTTTCTAGAGTTTTCTGAACAAAGCCATAACTTCTTAGTCAAAGCCACTCGTAAATTGCATAAACATGGAAATCGGCTTGATGAGCAATGCCTAATGATCAAACGTTGAAGTTTATGATCAAATTTTTTTTTTCGGACATGTTTTGTTTCATACCGTGTCCTTTCCGATTGCTGTTGGGATCATTACTAGTGTTGGATCTTTTGTTCACTATCCTAACTTCCAGATAAAATTCAGAAGTTTTGGAGAGTGTAGTGACTAATGCATTGCTGTAGAAAGCTTACTTGGCTTGTTATTTTTCAAACACAACAAACGACATTGAATTCCAAGTTCGAGAGTGTCCGTAACGGTTTTCGAAACACAGGCGCGTAGATGTAGTGCCATGCGCCCCACCTATTGTGGCACGTTCCCATGCGCCCTCGATCGAGAGTATATGGGTAGTAGTTTTTGACCGCGACTCAACTTCTGACTAGATCAAAACGAAGTTTTTGATCAGATCAAATCTAATTTTTCGACTGGATAGGATGCGCCCCCAGAGGGGGTGCATGCACCCTGGGGTGGGGTGCATGCACCCAGGGCCAAGGCGCATTGGCCTTGTTTTTTAGGATGGATTGACCCTGGTTTTCTCCTATAAATTAACTCCAATTTTGGTCATTCCAGGGAGAGGTTCGTGACCCCTTGAGCTTTCCAAGATGTTCAATCTCCCTCCTACTTCATTCTGGTGATTTTTAGAGAAATAATTTTGAGTTTTTAGAGAGAGAAAAGTTGGTTCTAGAGAGAGGAAGGTTGGTCCGCATGTGTTC
Organism: Cryptocoryne crispatula var. balansae; assembly: GCA_036172225.1. Classification (NCBI taxonomy): domain Eukaryota; kingdom Viridiplantae; phylum Streptophyta; class Magnoliopsida; order Alismatales; family Araceae; genus Cryptocoryne; species Cryptocoryne crispatula. Next base: position 42,869,397 of record CM069921.1, read on the forward strand.
AACCAGGTCTCTATTCTCCAACTTATATAGAAGCGTGTGAGCATTTGTTGCCCGAAAGGTCTGATTCAAAGTTCTTCCTCCCTGAGTCCTCTCTGGTTTGCAACTAACAGAATGCAATTATGAGATTGGTACTAGTTGTGGCAGGTTGTGAAGCAAAGTCGCATCTGCCAGATTCAGGTTGCTGTACAACTTTTTTAACAACACAGATTTGGCCATATCTTCTTCAATCAGGCTCAAAATTAATCTATTCTTTTTTCTATCTCTTTATTCATCCTTATCCATCATCCTATCATTTTTTTTACATTTTTTCATTATTTTTATATTAATTTAAAAAATAAATAAAAAGGGTTAGAAGTAACTCGAATCCGGTTAGTTTCTTTTCAATTATTTGTTTTTATCATTTTCTTTACATATACTTTACTTTATTTAGTTCTAATTGTCTTTTTACTTGTTTTATTTTCTAGTTGCACAAGAAACCAAGCACCTACGAGTCGAGGACTCTTCTTCATCGGCCAACTGAAGAAGGAGAAGCTTTAACCCACACTCTTCCCACTAAGGTACACATACGTTCATTTTTTATTGATTTCCATTGCATAGAGCGGAGCCCGCGGTTCCTGGCGACCACATCATTCTACATGCTTTAAGTTCTTCTCTTTTCTTCCTCACTCTCTTCTCTCATGACTTGAACAGTCTCTTTGGTGATCAATCAACACTGAGAGATGAGAGTTCGGGGATCAATGTGAGAGTGGGACCGAGGTGAGATATTTCTCTTTCCCTCACTACTACTTTTATGAGGTGACGACCCAAAAACCCATTTTTTTCAGAGTCGACAACACTCTTTTGGCAACCACAGTGGTATAAGTAATGTCTTTAACCGTGGGTGCTTTGTGTTTCTTTGCAACTAGTTCTAGTTCTAAACGGTTCTCGCGTGAGCCTTTCTTTCCGATTTTCTCAACTTGATTCCATATCAAAATTTCTGATTTCACCTTATTTAATCATATCTGAATCGCCGAGTCTTTTATTTAATTCTTGTCACTTATTTCAGCTAGTTCCCATGTGAACCCACTTTTGCTTTTAAAACCGGTTCCCACACGAACCAACTCTCTTCTATAAACTGGTTCCCACGTGAACCCAAATTTGTTTTCAGCCTTCCAAATCAGATTGTTCCCTCTTTATTTCAGGTTATATCACCCTCAAATCAGTCACCACATGACCCTCTTTTATTTTCAATTGCCATTTAAACTGGTTTCCATGCAAACCACCCTTTTTCCACTTTAAATCGGTTCCCGGGTGAACCAATTTCTTTCTTTACTCCGATTCCCACATGAACCAAACCTATTTTCTTAAGATATATCCCCCACGTGGATCAGATCTTATTCACCTTCAGATTGGCCCCACGTGACCCTCTTTTAATCATTCAAACTGGTTCCGACGTGAACCACCCTTTTCTACCCAAAATAGGTTTCCCACGTGAACCACCTTCACTTTTTACCTCAGTTCCCACGTGAACCAGATTATTTTTACATCGGTCCCCACAGGACCACTCCTTTTGCTTGGCCATCAGATCTAAATCCTTCCTTTTCTATCAGTTTTCACCACCTCCATTTGGCTCCCGTGAGAAACAAGGTTTAGATTCTAGTTTCTAGTTGTTTGTCTAGTTTCTAGTTGCTTGTCTTGTGTGATTGTTTGTTTATTTAAGCTTATGTTTTGCTTATTACTTGCATTATCACTCGATTGCATTGTGTGTTCCTTCTCTCTACCTCTTTATTTTACACTTTTTTTATTTTGAGGTGGGAGCTCACTCTCTCATATACCCCTACCATCCAAAACACCCTCTTGGTAGATTCTGACATCTCTTTTAGGATATTCTTTCCTAGTTGACTTGGTTGGCTTTCATCAAGGCCTCCATAATTCCTCATACATGGAGTATTCCTCTTCACAATCGGGTTGGTTGTACCACTACCCCAAAACTCGAAGTATCCTGTTGGCATCAAATTTTTCTGCTTAGCTTGCTTGATACAAGTTTCAGCAATGCCGAAGCCGGTGCAGAAAATCTGACCCAAATTCAGAAAATTCGTGAATAGATGATGTAAATAGGCTTTGGAAATGCCTTGGCATCGCCTTACATGCTACAAATGGCCAATATAATGTGTTCATTACATAGCCCCGGTCAAGAACTTCACAACGGTGCCCAAAACATGAAAAACGGACACCGAAAGGCCGAAATGACCATTTTGCCTCTGACACTTTGGGACAAATTGGGACTCTAACATGGAATTCCAACTTTACCACATTTTCAAGATTGGATAGAGCTAGGCAACGCTCGAAACGGATCGAAAATCTGACCCCCGGATGAAGAGATATGCAAGAAAGAGCAAATCCGGACGGAAAGCCGTATGTTCTCGCACCAGGGGCATAATGGTCCGATTAGCTCTGGATCGACCCATGGGCTGAAAATTTCAATTTTCATGACCCAAAAATTTGATATCATGAATATTTATGCATGAAAAATAAATTTGGCCAATGGGAGGAGGCAATTGCATTCAATTACGCTTTTCGGCATTATCGACGGCCGAGATCGCACCGATCGGAGAAACTAGCTAAATTAAGAGATTCGTTGCAATTCAAGTGATCTAAAACACACATCAGGATAGAGCATAAGATCAATGGCCATCAGGGCATGATCTGGATTTTTTTGAAGTCAATTTGGGATTTATTTAATTGGTTTTGGTCGGAATTAATGATAGCCGTTGGATCGGGAGCACTCGATTAAACCGTAGTTAAACCTAACCCAATATGGGCTAACCTAACCTGTCATGGCCGAACCCCATCCTCCCTCATCTGATGTGTGCACAAGAAGCCCTAGAAAATAGGGGAGGGAGGCGCACCCACCTCCTCCTTCCTTGGCTGGTGGGTCCCACTCAACCACTTCCCTCAACCACCTCCCATGGCTTATCCCTATCTCTCCCTTGGTTTATCTTCATCCTAACTAATCCTACAACTAACCAAGCCTATCCTCATCCAAGCCTTGGTCGAACCAGCCTTCTTGCCACATGTCATGTGCGCACATCTCCTTGAAAGTAGGAGAGGGTGCGCACCCTTCTCTCCCTCTCTTTCTAGTTGGCGCACAATCACCTCAACAACCTCCCTTGAGTTATCCTTATCATCCTCAACCTCCCTTGAGTTATCCTTATCTCCTCTCAACAACCTCCAGCCTTATATCCTCCTGGAGATGGCGGCCTCAGCCCCTATAAAAGCCCCCTCAGCTGGCCATGTGCAGGACAAGTGGATCACCCTGCGGAAGCCCTGCCTCTCCTCCCTCTACCCTGCTCCAAGAAAGCTTCTCCTTGCTTGGACGTCTTCATCAGAAAGTCAGAAACCTATCCATCCCCCTTGTGGTGTTCCAAGTGAATAAGAAGAAGGAGAAAAGGCCTCCCTCCAAAGAGTGCGCCAGAATAGCCCAATCGGTGGTGCACCGATTCCAACAACAGGTGTTCCTTCTTGGAGCACTGATTCAAGCCCCATTTTCAGCAACAAAAGAAGAATAAGAAGAAGGGTATAAGTCCATACATCTTCTCCTTCAATCTCCAACAAGGATTGTGCCAAAAAGGTGAGGGAAGATGTAGTACTTTCTAGTTCTTTCCCTCCCCTCTTCTTTCTCTTCCCCTCGGCCTTCTCTATGGCCATTCAAGAAGCTCCAAAAACCAAGCCTTGTTGGTACCACCTAAAGCCCATGTTCAACCTCCCTATTTTGGTCCCACAAGCCATCAAAAATCAGCCTCTTTGAGCCCTTCATTTCAGACCCCTTGCTATCCTAATTCTGGCTTCTCATTGCCCATGTGCGCACAACCCATAGGTGGCCTATAAACAGCCCATTTGGCACCCCCAAACAAACCAATCACCCTCTTTGATGTATGGAAGGAAGGGTGACAGCCCGGGCCTCTTGGAATCCGCCATACGGGCCAAGAGTTAAGCCGGGTGGCCCTGATTTCTACATGTCAAAATGCCATTTGTGCATTCCTAAACTAGTCCTAGTTCACACCTAAATCTACCCCTTGTGCAGTCCTACCAAAAGCCCACCTAAACAGCACCTTAGCCAACCCATTCCTGCCCCTCTGATGTTCACCTACCCTGATGCGATAGCAAGATTTCAAGGTGCAAAAAAAATGGAGTGCAAATCAGGCCAACCGGGCCATGGAGGTGCAAATCAGGCCCATTGGGTCATGGAGTGCAAATCAGGCCGCCAGGGCCCATGAAGCTCAAGAATGAGCCTTACCAGGCTGACATGACATGAAGACCAGCCCATTGTGCTGATGAAGCTGGCCCATTGGGCCTTGAACATTTAAAAAGCACACTTAACTAAAGTTGAAGGCGAAATGCCAAAATTAAATAAGGAGTTAGTTCACAACTGGACGCTTCATTGGGCGGCTCATCCGGCATGCACCAGAACGCAGACCCGGGCGTAGGCATGGGACACGCTTCCCACTGGAGACAGACCATTCCCACTACTTGGAAAGTCAAATGACTATGCCTTGTAGGACGGGTAAAATTTCACACTGATCGGAAAATAAGGCGGCATGCTGCCAAAATTCTCCTGGTCAAGTGGGATTTTACACCAAGGGAAGGACTTTGACACTTCAACAAGCATTATTCATGGCATATGAACTGCCACATCTGATGTACACCAGCATGAACATGAATATTCAATGAACATTTCAAGTGCCAAGTTGATTGCATGTGACTGGGCATCGACACTAGCCCGACAGACCGGATGTGATGCAAACCGAACAAGAGTTAACCAAATCTGAAGTTAACTTAATTAAATATGAAAATACATTCAAATCAACCTTAAAACATCCTTAAAACATATCATTAAAGCTTTAACATTCAACGAAATTCAGATTTAATACAATCTGGAAGAATTGATTCAATACACTTAATCAATTGGAATTCAATTTCCAAAACAAGTGCAAATCAAATAATCAAACTAATTGAAAAGAACACATGAAGAAAACATTAATGCATATGAAATTCATCTTAAAACCTGTCAAATTCAGATCATTAACAATTTGAAGTTCAAGTTTAATCAATTTGAACCAAACTTTAAAACATTTAAAACATAACGAACGCACCCGAATCGGTACTAAAACACCAACCAACATGAGAAAATCACATGAAAATGACTCAACACATGTCAATTAAATTTAAACAAGTAAAATTGATCAACACATCTAAAATATCAAGTTCAAACAAAAAATAAAATAAACTTCAACAAACCAAAACAATTCAAACAAGCTCGAAACAAATAACATATAAATCCAAGTCAAATGGAAATATGAAATCAATATTTCAAACCACATCCAAATCCATTCATAAATCAATAATAAATCAACTTCAAAAAAAATCTAATCAAACTTGTTTGCATCTCATCGGGCCTGAAAGGCCGGGGCCCTTTGTGTTCTTTATATGTTGTGGATGTGCACACTCTCGTCAAACAAGATCTCTATGGCAATTAATCAAGGGTGTTCGAGTGTTTGCTCGATGTAAATGAACATCGGATATTCGCACCATCCGATGGAGAGAGGTCTAAAAATATTTTCACAGAACCCGAACCTCGGTTCTATACTCTTCTAATATCACTCGGACTATCTAGTATTTTTATGGTCTATTATCTACTTTACTAGAAAATTCGGATGTCGATATTTAAAAACATACAAAAACAAGAAATCTTTTCTAAGAATCAAAAAGATTCCCGAGGTTCCCACATATCCCAAGTTACACACGCGTGGTAAGGTTGTGTGAACCCTAGATCATTGGAGATTGGAGTTAGGATCCTAACCCATTTGTTGAGAAAACAATTCTTAACAAATCCATAAACCTAAGGTTTAAAGAAAAAATCATTGCGTAATCTTGTTTTCAAGTCTGTGCATCACTTTCTTGTCAAACAAAAATTGAAAGCTCCAAAAAAATTGCAAAATACTAAAAACCAAAATAAATTGTTCCTTGTTTGTTTTTCCCGACTTGTTTGTTTGTTTTACCCTCTTTTTGAGGTTGATAGGGTGGCAATGCAATTAAGATTTGAAAGACAATTTAGAATGGCAAAACACGCTGAACATCAAGAGAATGAGATGGGTCATCAACAACAACTCTTGATTCCGTCTGATGGTCATGCCAATCCCCTATTCGAGTCAGAAGTGCAATAAGTCCCTCAACCATCTACTCCACGAGATGTTGAACAACTCTTTAAGGAGTTATCTCTTTATACTGACCTAGAAACCTTCTCACATATGCAAGACCTTGGTAAAGGGCAAAACTTTCTTTGATTATACTTTTGTTGAAGCCAATCAGGTTGCCTCATCTCCTTGATCCATGGTTCAACCATCTATTATCCAACCATCTGTGGTTCAACCATCTATGGTTCTACTATCTATAGTTTAACCATCACTTGTCCAGCCATCTTACTCCAACCCTGTTGCTCCATTTACTCATCATGTTATGGGACAATCATCTGATAATTTGCTAGTTCATGTTTCTAATCCTTAAGTTCAAAATCAAACATCTAACCACATACCTGCACTAGTAAACTAGGAACCTTCTCTCATTCAGGCAATCATGGATCAACTCACCCAAATGAATAAACATTATGAAGACTGGATTCTAAGTCAACTCTTGAGGTTTCTATTCCTTCTTTGTCTTCACCAGCCACCTTTAGAATTGCTAGTTTATCGCCATTATAATGGTACTAGCAATCCTTTTCTACACCTTAAGAATTTTCCTTAAGAGTCTTCATTTTGGAAGAATGATCATAGAGTCCATGCTTTCTTGTTCCGCCAATCACTAGAAGGGTCTGCATTGAAATGGTTCTACTTGCTCAACCCCTTTGAGGTAGGAGACTTTGACATTGTTTAGACCAATTTTTTACAAAGATACAAATACCGGGTAGCACTATCATGTTCAATTACAGATCTGATTGCTGAGAAGATGAAGCCCGAGGAGGACTTCATAAAGTTTGTTGATTGAGGGAGAGGAATGGCAAAGAAGTTAAAAGATGTCATTTTAGAAGGAGAACATGTAAAGATGCTTATTGGAAACACTGAACCTGCTCTTAGGAATGTCTTGATCATGCACTATCCTACCACTATGAATGAACTTTATGGCAGTGCCCGATACTTACAAACCCATTTTAAGGATGCCACAATGATAAATCCTTTTGATCCCAAGCCTAGAAACATCTGGATCAGCTGGACCTACAATCGAGGGAGTAGTCAACAATGAAGACTAGTTGGACCTACAACTAAGGGGGTAGTCAACAATGAAACTGTGAACATTGTGGGAAACTAGGGAGGGAATTGCCAAAACTAGTATAGGAACCCACCACAGAACCCATCTTATTGCCCCCCTCAACAGTAAGTTCAAGTTAGGCCACAACAACCACAACAACCCCTCGGCCCGGTAGTGCAACCCCAGTAACCTTGTCAACTCACCTACAATAGGGCACCGCCACCACCCAATCAAGCACCACGAAGGGAACATCCTAGGAGAGAGAACTATTCGTAAATACCTTACTCATTGACTGACATTTTCAATGTACTCATGGCAGAAAAATAGTGGAATTGCCCAAGGAAAGGGAGGTTTGGCCAGTTAATTCAGATATGTCCCAATACTGTGCTTACCATCGGAACCCTGGTCACACTATTGAAGTGTGTTTTCAATTCAAAGATTACATCCATGATCTTAATGACCAAGGCAGTATTGATTGGGCCCAGATGGGGGAATGCATACATGTAATGAAGGCTAGATAGCAGCAGTGACAACGTCCACCAGCTTAGCCACAAGCTTGGAGATTGTTCAGAACCTACTTCCATTGCATGCTCACGCTCCAGCACCAACAACACCACCACCGAATCCATGGATTGGCTTAATATACTTTGTTACCCAAGAGGTTGCAAGTTGTGCCCAAGGTTGGCAGCTAGAAAACCATGATGCAACCATGCCAATCAACCCAATTATACCTCCTATTAGGACCACTACCAGACAACTAATCTGTGCACCACCTATTCCAAACACACAGCCACCAATATCTAACTCAATACCCCAACCATTAGCCGCTACTTCTTCTCACCGACTTATCAATAGACCAGCCCCCACATCAACTACACCTCCATCAAACCCTTCAACCATTGCTATACCCCGGCCCTTTCTCATCTGGCCACCACCATCACTATCACCATCATCCTCAACCTTGAACTCCCAATCTATGAGCTCCATCACCTCGGAATCCCAACCTACCACACCACCAACTCCACAACCACCTGTACCAGCATCTCCATTAAACCCACCAACCATTCTTGCACCCTTGCCCCTCCTCATTAGACCGCCACTATCACCACCATCCCCAAATCCCAATCCTCTGCTTACAAAGACAATCACCATAGAGCCTTTAGCCATCCCGCAAATCCCATTGCCTACCATACTAGCATCAACACCACTTGTTCCACCACATTTCACCCCAGTTAACCCACCACATTTACCTGACCATCAGATAGCCCTAGTGCTTCGAAGTGGAAGAATGTTTCAGTGTCTTTTTCCTTAAGCCAGGACACAACTGCAAGAACCAGTGGAGAAGGAACAAGTAGAAGAACCATTGCTTGGTATGACTTATGACTTGTTGAAGCATTTAGATAAAACAACGACCCGTATTTCTATACTTGAATTGATTAAAGGATCAAAGGTGCACGGGAGATTCTACAACATTATCTATAGAGGGTTATGGTGAATGAATATCTCCCACCGGAGAAAATCACCATTGTGTTAGCCTTCAGAAGTAAAAACTTTCTCTCAGGAAGAATTGGCAGATCTAGAGGTCAGAAAATATACTTTACATGTGGTTGTTATCATCTCTAATGTTGAAGTAAAATGTTGTTTGGTTGACACCGGAGCTTCCATCAACGTCATGCCGCTAGAAACCTTGCGGTTATGCAACATTTCTGAACAAGAAATCAAGCTATCATGTGCCATGGTGACAGTCTATGATAACTCCAAGAAGCCTGCATGTGGGGTGGTCACCCTAAAGGTGAGAATCAGGTTGTATACTATTACTACTAATTTTCATGTACTAGAGTTGGATCCAACTTTTCAGGCTATACTTGGGAGGCCATACCTAAAAGCAATAGGGGCTGTGGCTTCAACAAATCATCAATGTATAAAGTTTTCCTTTAATGGACAAGTGGTCAAAGTGACTAGCATGCCTGTAAGGGATGAAGTGAACAATGCTTCTTTTGCATCCATGGTCCACCGGGTCGCGACCCGCCACCGACCCGGTCGGGTTTGGTCCCGACCGGCTCGGTCGCGACCCGGCCGGGCTGACTCACCCGGCCGGGTCGCATGGGTCGCGCGAGTCATGCGACCCGGCGACCGGGTCGCGCGACCCCGGCAATAAGGCCGTTGGCAACAGTCATATGACCGTTGCCAACGGTCATATGACCGTTGCCAACGGTCATATGACCGTTGCCAACGGTCTGGGGAAGCTCTAGCATTCAGCCCCTTGGGGGCTATTTAAAGCCCCCAAGGGGCTCCCCTTACTGCCACCCCTCACTCTCACTCTCAAGCTCTCATTTTGCTCTCATTGCTCTCAATTTTTTTTTCATTTACTTAATTATTTCATTAAGCACTTCATTAGTTCATTTAGTATATTTATTTAATATTCGTCTCATTGATTAGTTAGTTAAGTAGTTTCTTCTTTTTAATACTTATTTACTTACTTACATAGTTAGTTAGCTAGAAGATTAGTTAGATATTTAGTTTAGTAGTTACTTAACACATCATTAGTTAGAAGGTATAGTTAATTACTTACTTAGTTACATAATTAGTTAGTCATTTATTTTACATAATTAAAAGTTTACTTAGATTAGTACTCACTTATTAACGTCATTAGCTTTTAAATAGTTAATTACTTTCTTAAGAAATTATTTAGTTAAAAAAAATGTCTTCTCCAAGCCAAACAACCCAAACTACCAGTGCGACCCGGAGTGATCCGGCTTGGTTACATTACAACTTGATCTCCGTGGCGGAGAGAAAAGTGCAATGTAAATATTGCGGCAAAGTAATATTCGGTGGTATTTATCGTTTAAAATTTCATCTTGCAGGCATGAAGGTCAGAGCTCAATTTCGTTGGCACCTACAAGCGATGGAGCAAACGAAGGGAACTAGCAAACGGCATAAGGAGACCGTCCAAGAAGAATTGAAACAACCAGAGAGACGTTCCGTACACATTTACGGGACCGGACAAGAGAGGCCAGATATTTTTGGAGACAAAGAGTACGAAGGTATGAGAGGTGTTACTCATAAACGTAGTTCATTCTTCTATTTTAAAAAATAATTAAGTAGTTGAATACTTAAATATTTCTTAAATAGATGACCTCTTACAGAGAATTTTAGCAAGTCAAAGATCATTTGCCGACGAAGAGTTGCATAGATGCACTGGCCGAATGATGGGTCAAGGGTCTGGAAGTGGGAGTGGTCGAGGAAGTGGAAGAGGATCCAACAACCAACCGCAAGATGAGGTTCATGATCTCACCCAAGACGACGACCTGGCAGTAGGTCCCGTGGATCTCGTAATCACCAGACCATGACAACGTCAAACGACAATCACGACGGCGATGAAGAACCTAAAATTATGCAAGGAGAAGATTGGCCGGGCAACGTCAAGGTGGTTCTTTCACCACAGCATTCTGGCAAATGCCACGAAGGGACCATACTACGAGAACATGATCGACACGATCGCAGACGTCGGGAGGGGAGTGCCTGGTTCAAACCCAAAGGAGATATACAATGTATATCTTCCTATGGAGGTGAAAGAAACAAAGAAGTACATGGCATCATTTGAACGAATATGGGAGGAACGAGGTTGCACGTTAATGATCGACAGATGGACCGGTAAGTAAATTTTCTTTTACTCATTTATATTAAATGTATAAACATTCTTTTTGGTATAACTTAGTTAATATCTTATACTTAACAGGTATAACTAGGAAGACAATGATCAATTTCCTAGTGTACAGTCAAGCCGGCACGGTCTTTTGTAAGTCGGTCGATGCATCAGGACAGGTAAAGAATGCGGTGTATCTTTACCAATTGATAGATGGAGTGATAGAAGAAATATGAGAGAGCCGGGTAGTTCAAGTAGTCACATACAATGTGGCCACATACAAAACGGCCGGACAGATGCTTATGGTCAAAAGACCAAAGTTGTATTGGACACCTTGTTCCGCCCACTCTTTAGACTTGATGTTGGAGAATATATGCAAGGATCCTCATATAGACAGGGTAGTTAAGCTAGCCCAGTTTATTTATTTATTTATTTATAACCACAACTTTGTCCTTGCACTTATGAGGGAACACACCAAGGGGCGAGAGTTGTTACGGCCCGGTGCAACCCGATTTGCCTCCCACTATATTTCGGGAGCCGAACATACGGGTGCAGTACTAGACGTCTGAGGATTCGTCGTCAAAGAGTAGCAGCGACGATAGTGTTGGATACGGGGGCACGAACATTTTACAAGTATAAGGGACCCTAGATCCTCCCATATCTCCTACAATGTCGTTACGTTTTACCGGCGAGGATCAATATACTCATGCAACCCAAGACGCCAATCATGGTAGAAGGCCACAAGGTAGAGGAGGTCATCGTAGCGATGGAGTTGGAGCAGAATACCACGATACCTCCGACTATGTGTATGATTCATCCCAAGGCTCTTGGTTCCCTACATACGATCAAGAGTATTGTGGAATGAATTATGTGAAGTCATCGGATACTTCGATCCAATCGACCTATAGTTATGGTGACTTGTTTGGATCAAGTCTTAGGATAGTTTCCCAAGGGATTGACGAATATAATCGTCATGTGTATATGTATCAAGCTATGTACTCAACCCAAATGACATGGGAAGAGTACATCAATTACCTACAAAGTGTAGAACACATCACATTGGAATAAAGTTGATGTATTATTTGTTTAAATCATGTCATTTTTTTTCCAATTTTCTATATTTTTTTAGATTTTTTCACATTTTTCTTATTTTTTTGAATTTAAAAAAAATGATTAAAAAATAGGGTCGCGACTCGGTCGCGACTGGGTCAGCCTGGGGGTCCCGTGACCCGATCGCAACCCGCAACCCGGTCGCAACCCGTGACCCAGCCTTCCTTGTTTGCATCACCCCTAGAATTATCTATACAGCCCTAGATCTTAGTGGAAGAATTTCTAGAAGTTGGTTGTATGACTGCCTCTCTGCCAAACACTGTGGGATGGTGAATGATGATAAAATTGGGCTATCAACTTGGTACAGGTTTGGGCATAGATCTTCAAGGAATTACTCAACTGATTGGAACTATGAAAAGGCCACGTTGGCAGGGGTTGGGATATGAAGAAGACTTCATCTCGAGGAGAGTCATCCAGCCAAGATATGCCATGGGACTCCAAGCATTCTTCATCAAAGGGGGACCATGATGATGGCTGAGAATGACAAATGACCAATCACAGCTATCAAGAGAAGGAAAGTTTCAGATAAAGAAGATGACCTAGAAGATTTGTGCTTTTCACTGAATCATCTATTCTCAACTGAGCAAGAGCACTAAGAACCACTCAAGTGTAGACCAATCTTAGATCATCCTATTAAGCAAATCACTGCCCAAGTCAGAACCATTCCACGAGGCCCATATCCAATAGTTACATATTTTAAAGACCTCGTGCCACTATTCTTGGATCTTTTGTATGGGCTTCCTAGCCCACTTTGTTTCAGTAAACCAACAAGCTCATCATGGCCAACAACCCACTTTGGGCCCATATGCCCTTTCTAGCTTTCAATCCATCCTGGGCCTGTTTGCCCATTTAATTTCCTTCTCAGCTTAAGGATTGAGGGTCCTTTCCAGTATAACCACTATGAGCCCATATGCCCATCCATATCCAAAATTGGGTCCATGTACCCGTTCACATTTATCAAAAGTTTTGGGCCCATGTGTCCATTTTTTGTCAACATTGGGCCCATGAGCCCCTTTTTTTCTTTTATTCTTAAGGTTTTATCCTTATTTATTTTGTCGATGTTAGGTAAATCTCTAGTCATTCTGACTCATTCTGTCTTTTTGCTAAAAAATCCCAAAAAAAGTCTTCTTTGAAACTCACATTTTCATCGAGGAGACGTCTCTACTCATCCCAGAGGGTGCTTCTAATCAGAGATCCTTCTTCTCTGAATCATTGATTGATGTACTCGATCCTCCCTCCACTGTAAATACCATCTTTCCAGCTTTGTCTTCAGTAGGTTAGGTTAGGTTAGGAAATAGGAAAGTCAGAGGTAAATGAGTTCCAACCAGATATCTACAACAATTGGCATAGAAGTGCATAAAGTATGCAAGGTTGTCTAACTTTTAGAGAACGCTATCTAGTTGGATGAAATTCGATATGAGAATGAGCATAACATAGATCATACACTGGGAGTATATGAGGTAGTATTAGAGAAGGATCCTGAATCTAAGGATGAAATCGAGGACTTGGCTGATGCATATGCATCTAGACTCAGAAGATTTGAAGAACCATTAGCCACAGGGAATGAACCAAACAAGGAACTAAATTTAGGAACCCTGGAAGATCCTAAGACTATCCTTATCAATGCAAACCTCACTCCCTTAGAGGAACAATGTTTGATCAAAGTTTTGGAGGAATACAAGGACACATTTGCATGGATATATGAAGGCATGCCGAGATTAGATAACTCATTGGTTGAACATAGATTGACTTTGAAACCTGGAAGGTTAAACAAAAGCTTAAGAGGTTCCACCCTGACATTGCACTTAGAATGAAAGAAGAGGTCGACAAATTACACGAGGAAAAATTTATTAGAGTCATCCTTTATCTACAATAGGTGGCTAACATAGTCCCTGTTATGAAGAAGGATGGACGAGTTCAAATTTTCATGGATTTTAGGGACTTAAACCGAGCGTGTCCTAAAGATGATTTCCCTTTGCCTCATATTGATGTATTGGTTAATAACATAGCTGGGTATGAAATGCTCTCATTCATGGATGGCTATTCTGGATACAATCAGATTCAGTTAGCTGAAGAGGACCAAGAGAAGACCTTGTTCACTACACCTTGATGAACATATTGCTATGTTGTCATGCCCTTTGAGTTGAAGAATGCTGGTGCTACACATCAAAGGGCTTTGATGGCTATCTTCCATGACATGATGCACACCCTTGTAAAGGTGTATGTGGATGATTTGGTCATTAAATCCAAGAGTCAGAAAGATTATTCTGAAGTACTAAGGAAAATTTTACAACGAGCTAGAGAATACAAGCAGAAAATGAACCCTAAGAAGTTTACATTGGTGTTTCATCAGAAAAATTATTAGGGTTGATAGTAAGCAAAAGGGGCATAGAGATCGACCCAAACAAGGCCAAGGCAATCATTGGTATGCCTTCTACGAAGAATATGAAAGAGCTTTGATGATTGATCGGGAGGCCTACAATTTGTTCGCCAGTTTATCTCACAACATTCTCAAAGGTGTAAACCTTTTTATGAGTTAACCAAGGAGGGGGCCTAGTTTAAATGGGATTTGAAGTGCCAGGAAGCATTTGATGGATTGAAAACATACCTGACAAGTCCCTTTGTACTTAGACCATCAATTTCTGGCAAGCTCTTGGTTCTCTACATTTTGGTTCTCGAGAATTATCTTGGGGTAGTCCTTACACAAGTTGATGAAGAGAAAAAGTGGGCTACTTATTACTTGACTAAGATCTTTGACTCTCGTGAGCTGAAGTACATTGTGGTAGAAAAGACCTATGTTGCTCTTGTTTGGGTAGTTTAGAAACTCAAGCACTATTTCCTTTCCCACCAAGTCAAGCTTATTGCTCGTATCAATCTCATCAAGTTTCTTTTAAAGAATACTATTTTGACTGATCGGTTAGGGCAATTACAGAGCTTATTGTCTCAATTTGATATCACCTATGTCTTGCAGAAGGTGATCAAGGGCTATACTATTGTTGAACATCTTTCCCATCATCCCATACCCATTTTTGATCCAGTTCGGTCAGAGTCCCCGGATGATGAACTAATATCAATCTGATCTTCCAATCTTTGGACATTATATTTTGACAAAACTCTAAATTCATATGGTAGAGGGATAGGTATCATCCTTCTATCACCTGAAGTTGTCACCTTCCTCAGGCTTTTCAACTTGACTTTCCAGCAACCAATAACATAGTTGAGTATGAAGCCTTGTTGGCCAAGCTAGAGGCCGCTCACTTCCATGGTGCCACCGAATTGAGGGTGATCGGTGATAGTCAATTGATCCTATGCCAAGTCCTATCCAATTATAGAACTTCCCATCAAAACCTCAAACCCTACCAGGAACTCACCACCTACTACATCAAGCCATTCTTCAAACTCACCTTTGTCCATGTCTCTTGTGCTCAGAATGTCCTTGCCGATGCCTTAGCCTCATTAGCTTCATCTTTATCTATCCCGCTAGGCAAGCAAATGTGGACTATTCGCATCTATAAGAGGTCAATTCCAACAATTGAGGATGAACGCTTTCTGATGGTTAAGGAGAGATTTGACAGAAAAAAATATTTGGGATAGAAAGAAGAAATATCCTTGATTGAGTTGGAAGAATTGGAAGAAGGTGAGAGACCTTCATATGATGAGATTGCAAGGTATTGTCGAGATCAATCTTATCTTTCTAGATTAATTACCAAGGAGAAGAAGGCAATAAAAAGAGTATCCTAGAAATACACAATCTTAGGAAGATTGCTCTACAAGAGGAGCCTAAGTAGAATTTTACTTCGATGTCTTGATGAAGAAAAAGCTGAGTCGGTGCTAAAAGAAGCACATTCTGGAGTTTGTGGAGACCATGTGAATGCTCAAGCCCTTGCTAAGAAAATCATCCGACTAGGGTATTATTGGCCAACTCTAGAAAAGGATTGCTTCATTTTTGTCCAGCACTGTCATTCATGTCAACTCCATGCCGACAAGATTCATTCTTCCGCATCCTCCCATCATCCAATCCATGTCCCATGGCCTTTCGCCATATGAGCTTTTGATATCATTGGCCCCTTGACTGACCTCAACTCTGAAGTGCATGCTAAATCATTCATTTTGATGGCAACGGAGTACTTCACAAAGTGAGCTGAAGCGGAAGCGTTCGTAGAGATTAAAGTGTCAACAGTTTGCTTCTTTATCAAGTATAACATCATTGCAAGGTTTGGGATTCCCAACGACATTGTCATTAATAATGGGCCTTAATTCCTCTCTCAAGATCTGCATGATCTTTGCAATAGGAATTTCATTTCATTGCATCATTCATCACCATATTATCCTCAAGGCAATAGTCAAGCAAAAGCCTCCAACAAAACCTTAATCAAAATCATTAAGAAGTCCTATAAGTCTAGCAAGTTTGCGAGCTGGCCTGATAAGCTTGTAGATGCTTTATGGGCATATCGTATTTTTATAAGGACTCCCGCTGGACAAACCCCGTATGCTTTGGCATATGGAATGGAAGCAGTGGTCCCCTACGAGGTATTACTTCCATCTCTCTGAGTTTAGCTCGATAGGGATATTCCTGTTGATGAGAGACAAGAATCTCTCCTTGCATAGCTTGAACTCTTGGATGAAAGAAGGCTAGTTGTCGTCAAGCATGCCCAGACTTATCAGAATAGACTTAAAAAGTTTTTATCAAAAGAGGGTGATCAAGAGAAAATTTAAGATTGGTGAGATGGTTGTTAAAAGAATATTTGTTAAACTTGGGGGTCCTTGCTCCAAACTGCAACCTAACTGGGAAGGGCCATTTATAATCACTGATAGATATTCAGGCAATGCACATAAATTGACTAATGCAGATGGAGAAAAATTGAATCATCCTTGTAATGGAGTCTATCTTAAAAAGTATTTTCTATAAAAGGAGAAATTATTGGTATGGTTCCGAGTCATCGCGAGTCATCGATCCAAAGATGTTCGCTAGAAGTCAAGGGTAGGCACCAATCTACACACACAACACCTCTTGATCCTAGAATCCGGACAACTCGATGCTTGTGTGAGGCAAGGCAGAAACCTAGAGACGGAAGGAATACCCTTACCCTATTCTCTTCTATTTGGTCCAAGATAGGTGGAGGAGATTAGAGAGGTGTAGTATCGAAAGTATCTACCACCCTAGTAGGAGGCCGTCTCGGAGGGTGCAAAAGGGTGCCAAAAGATGGGCAATGTCCCCATGGGTCAAAAAATACCTATCTAAATGTGTGCCACATAAAGAGCAAAAGTAAGAAAAACTCGAAGAAGCCAAACCCCAATGGGTAATTTGGGTGTGAGTAGAGAAATCCCTCTCAACATCTCCAATCCCTATCAAAGACTTCCTCTATTTCATCCTCCTTAAGCCCAAAGGTTAGGGTAAATCGACCAGATCCAGGTGGAACCCAAGCTGATCAAAGGAAGAAAGTTAGAAAGATTATGGGTACGAAACTTTATTTTGCACATGGTATCTACCACTTGAATCTTAACAAACCCCAAAGATCGAAGAATTGTCTCAATATTAGTGTTTTCTCCATAAAAATTCAAAAAAATTTGAATATCCACAAAAATAAAAAATTTAATATTTTCAAAATTCCAAAAAAATGAATATTTTTAAAAAAATCAAAAAATGGCATATTTCTTAGAAAATCCAAAAACATGGCATATTTCCAAGAAAATCTATAAAAATGCATCATTTTATTTACCTTAACCTTGATTATTGCCTTAGTTGTATCCATGTTTATTTTTCCATCATGCACATTTTTATTTTTGCATTGCATATCTACTTTTATTTTTACCTTGTTAAGAAGGCTCTTCCCTTTGACCTAAGTCAAAGTAGGCTATAAAAGGCAATGGGATGAGTTGTCATGAAGATATAATCCTCTTCTATCAAGTGTTTCAGGGACTTTATGGTGAGGGGAAGATTCTCACCACGACAAGTAAGTTCCCTCCACCCTTAATCAATTTTATTTTCAGCCATTTGTTTTAGAATACCCTGTTAAGAAGGCTCTTCCCTTTGACTTAAAATCAAGTCAAATGAAAAATAGGCAAAGGGATGAGATATGTATAGAATTGATCCTTTTGTTAAGTGTTTTTAGGCACTAGATAGCAAGAAGGATAGATTCTTGCCAAACAAGTAAGGCTTCTTACCCATCTTTAAATTTTTTATTTTATTACCTCTTATTTTTCGCCATGTTAAGAATGCTATGCCCTTTGATAAGAGAAAAGGGCCAAGCCACAAAATTGTACTAATCAACAGAGTCGAAGTGACATCATAGATGAGAACAAAGTAAGAAAGGTGGACACAAACACTAATCTAGTCATAAATATGATGCAAGTCCAGTGGCAAGTACAAAGATGCAAAGCATACAAGATGGTGGCCTACTCATCTCTCCGCCGCTCAGAAAAGAAACTAAATAATTAGCCACACTGGAAGTTTGACTCTACTCTAGAACTGCTCCATCTCGTCATGTGCAACACTGACTGTGGTGTGAGCTGCTCTAATGGGTCTGGCTACTGCTCTGATGAGTGCTACTCTGGTGGGTGCCGCTCTAGTGGGTACAACTCCGAGATGGTTGGCAAGCCATATAACGATGGAAGCGCAACTCTGCCTAAACAGAAATGAGATCAATTTGCATCTAGTACTGTCTTTGCTCCTGGGAATAGATTGTGGTGTCCCACTTACAAAGGGTAGTCGTGTGCTGACTCTCCACATCATGAAGTGCCTTGAAGTAGCACCAATCCTAAGCCAACAACTCTGCCTCATAGTCAAGACGAAGTTGAGCCATCTCTATGGTAGGAGCATGGGTCCGTAGCTCCACCTCCAAGGCCTGGATCCAGGAAGAAGACTCTGAAGAAGAAGTAGCAGCTGACTGCTCCAAATCGGCCACCTACAAGCAAGATGTGAAGCTTAGATATTAAAAGAACAATTGTGATAGAAGCTGTCAAGAAAAGTTACTACAATCTCTTTCTTCGCCAAAGTCTGCTTTGTGGCGACAAGCTCATCACTCAAGGTGATCACCTCCTTAGAAGAGGAGACACCAACTGCACGGGCCTCATGCTATTGGAAGAAAATGAAGAAAGCAAGTCGGATATGTGTCAGTATAATCAAAGAATACAAGGAACACAAGCAACATGCATACCTCTGCCTCTAAGGCTGCCCGAATGGAGGCAATCTGCTCCTTTAAATCCCAAATCTGTGATCTATACTGGGTCAACAGGGCACGGGAGTTCTGAAAGAAGATTTTTATGAGATAAGGCAACATAGTTTAATAACAAAGAGATGGTGGAAAAAAGCTAACTTTAGCAGCGAAGTCAAAAAGTTGACCGCAGGCAGCACCGTACTAGTGGAGGAACTCGGTATCACCCATGGCCATCGAGAACACTACGGTCCTCTCTACCTCCCAGTCCATGAAAATAGACCAGGACCTGGTAGCCCAGTTCATTGAGTGCATCAACCCCCGGGTCGATCCTACTCATGGAGGTTTAAGAAGGAAAAGTTTAAGATAAGTCCTTACTAGACTCGGGGGTGTCAAAGAGACTTCTCTACTCATGTCTAATTACCTATTGGGGTTTGGCCTCTTATAGTCTTTCCTTTCACATTTTCTTGATCACATATTTTTATTGGCACACATTTAAACATGTTTTTTTTTCTCCTTGACTTAAGGGGTTCATTGCCCATCTTTTGACACCTTTTTCTTTTTTATAGCCATTTTTGATGGGATTCATTTAGATGGGTTTCTTGAACTTGAGCAGTCATTACCAATCTTTTGGTGTCTTTTCATTTTAGAAGTTGGATCTTTTGAGATGACCTTCCATTATGGTGGAGGACACTTTTTATACTACTTCTAATCCTCTTTGTCTATCTTGGACCAAAACTGAAAGGAATAGGATAGGATAAGGAAAACTTTTCTTTCTTAAGCATTGCCTAGCTTCTTGTTTGGCTTTTAGTCATCGTATATTGTAATATAGATGTGTAGTTTGTGTGGTGTGCTGCCAATCCTTAGTTCCTAAAGAATGGATTGGGGAAACAAGGGACAAACGGACTTCATAAATTAACGGTCATACTTTACATGTTGATTTTATGATTTTTTTTGTGTTTCTGTGTCTTCTTCAAAAGAAATATTTTTTGATGTGTAACCCATCCTAGGAATGATTAAGTTCTTCTTCTTTTGCATTAAGTAGCTTGTAAGCGTTATCAAGATAGATTTTGAGATTATGTAGGGATTCTCCCAATTAAGTTGAAGTTTGGAGTAGGAATCGCTTGGCATAACAAATATTTTTAAAAAAAACCTCATTGATTTAAAAATTGCTCTTAGCCACCCTCTTTAGATAAATCTTTTAAACCTACTTTGGTAAATTCTAGCATGTTCAGTAGTGACCAGTCTCTTTTTGTCTAAACTCAAGTTGTGCAAGAAGGAATTCTCAGTGCTCATCCACAAGGATGTTTTAGTTGACCCGAACTCAAAGGGGGAAAATGAGAACTTTATACGGGACTATAGCCTCCATCCCATATGTCAATGTAGACACACAAATTTGGCCTAGTTGATGAGCTTAAGATATATGTTTTCTTAGAAAATGCTCATGTTTTTTGAGTAACAAACTAGATTTCTGAAAAATAGCCAAACTAGGTCTCTAGGCAAGGCAATGTCCCACATCCAAGGACACTTGAAGTTTCCCTAGATGGGACATCAGATATCTTGGACACCATGATGTTGCCTACAGTTCTTTTGACTACAAAAAATGGGATGCGTTGAGTTTGGATCATCACCTCAAAGAAAGAGAAAGAGGAGGGAGAAGAAGATCCCTTCATTACCCACACTCACATTAATCCCTGAATACTCAGCCTTTGACATCACTAGGATGTTGAATGGACTATCCAAGTCATATGGGTAAAGAAAGAATAAAATAAATTAATACATGAAGTTAAATGAGGAACGTGGTTGCTAGGAACTGCGGGTTCCTCTTTATGCAATGAAATTAAATAAAAAGTTGAGTGAGTGTGTGTACCTTAGTGGAAAGATTGGGTGGGTTCTAGCTTTCCCATCTTCGGTTGGTCGATGAAGAAGAGTCCTCAACATGTGGGTGCTTGAATTCCTATATAGCTAGAAGACAACAAAACAAGTGCAACAATAATTATAACTGAATGGAGTGTAGTAAATGTAAAGAAAATAGCATTAAAAACAACAATCGGTGTTGAACTAACCAGCTTCAGGGCTATCTCTAACTAGGAGTGTCATTGGGCTAGGCTAAGGCTGGCATGGCCGAAGCCCACTTCAGCCCACAAATATAAAACCCAAGCCCAAGCCCATGTATAAAGCCCAATAGGCTTGAATTGTGTAAATGGACTTTAGTCTGCCATAGCCCATTGGCCTAATGGGCTTTGGTTATGTAAAAAAAATAAAAATAAAAACTCTATGAAAATAAAAAAAATAAAATCCAATTTGTAAATTCTATAATTCTACAAAAAATATAGAATTTAAAATAAAAAAATAAAAAATAAAATCTATGAATATGTGAATCATTGTAATCTGAGAAATCAAAAGGAAAAACTATTTAATTTGTTGGTCTCTAATCAATTTTGAAAAGAGTATATTTAATTAGAGAATTAATGCATGCATGCTATCTTGATCTCAAAGCATGCACTTTTTTATTCTCTAAATCTAGACAAGAGTTAACTCAATAGTGCATAGCCAATTAGTGCAATGACTATTATAACATTTGGTGAATGAGAGATTGAGTTTTTATCAATAAAATATATTTTTTAACAAATTTTGCTTGAAATATTTGATAATCATTGAAAAGATCTATTTTAAAGAGATTTCATTTTGAGTGATGAGCTCCTTTTGCCTTGACGTCCCTCATTTTTCATAATTACCGCATCTCATCAAACATAATAATTTTGTTTTTGCTCATCTTAACTTTTATTTTAATATATTTTTTATCACAATAATATATAAAAATTATTGTGCTACCAAACAACCCAAAATATCAAGAATGAGGCACTTGTCATTGTTTTTTTACAAATGTTTAATTTGTACACAAGTGTTATTTTATGAGGGTTTAGGATAAATTGTCTCTAGGTGAAGCTATAAATTGTCTTTTGTACAAAAAGTAGTGAGACTTTTTTACATTGTAGTCCTCCCACCTCTTTTGATCGTATAGGATTTCTAATGTTTTTTTGTCATATAATGTCTCCAGACATAACAATTTTATGTCATAAATTGATTTAAAATTTATTTTAATATAATTTTTGGTTATAAAAATACATAAAAATTTAGTATGCAGCCAAACATTCTGTTTTTATAATATATGATTGCACATACCATCAAAAAAGAAGAAGAAGAAGCCAAAAACTAAATGGTTGAATAAAAGGATTTTTTTTAAATTTAACAGCCATGGAAATCAATATTAAGTTTTGGGATAGTAGTATGTAATGTTAAATTTCATCCGATGGGCAGCATTTCCTTATTCTCTAAATCTAGACAAAAGTTAACTCAATAACCCACGGTCACTTTGTGCAAGGGCTATTAATAAAGGGTTCATAGTGGGCTCAACGGGCCAACATAGTCACGCCCACCAATGCCATAGCCCCGGCTGAGAGCTTCACAACGGTGCCCATAATAGCAGCCTATAAGCTGAAATTTCAATTTCTTGGTCCATGACTATAGTCTTGGAAATATTGACGCATTGGAATTAATATTTGGCCAACAAAAGAATTCAGTTGCACTCAATTATAGTTTTCGGTATTATCGATGGCTAAGATCAGTGAAATCGGTAAAATCAGGAGATTTGATGCAATTCAAGATATCATGACCACACATCTTGATGGTGCACAAGATAAATGGTCATTAGAGATTATCCCATACTTTTTGATTTAATTTGGGTGTGTTTAAACAATTTTCGGGCAGAATTAATGATAGTCATCAGATCAGGAGCATTTAGATGGACAGACTGTATTGATTTTCATTTCCTGCATCTAGCACCTGATATCTGGCTTAAATGCCTTCATTCTCACTTTATTTTGGCAAAATTCATCCTTTCCCACACTCCTATTTTGGTTGGAGTTCTTTTGGCTAAAGACTTCTACATGAGAATAGGACTCTTGCTCTCTTATCCTATCTCCAATTTATCATCATCTCCATAGACATTATCTTCATCTTAATTCAACAATATCCATCAAATATCATATTACCCCATCAAATGACCATCTTTTGGCCAAAAATCAGCCTATGCGTAGCTGGTTTATGTGCACATTGCCTTACATTACAGGAGTTGCTGCACCAGCTGCTTACCTCACATACACCTAGCTGATGAGAAACCTTCTTGCATTAGGACTCTCCCCAACTGACCTTTATCTATATTGCATTTGAGCCTTCTCATATCAAACCTATCCTTACCATCAGAGGGTATCATTTGGCCAAACCTCAACTCAATCCCATCTGCTTTGTGCGCAAGATGCCCTACAATGTAGGGAAGGGTGAACTAGCTGCCCGTCTTACACCCATCAGATGGTTGAGTCTCCTTGCTCAATTAGGAGTCTTGTAAAAGTATAATTCTTTGGTAATTATGACTCTCAACCCACCAGCCCTATCTTAACCTTCAAATGATGACATTTTCACCTATATAAAGGCCCCCTCCATTTGGCCTTGGCCTTACCCTAGCAACTTGACTTGTGCGCCAGCCCTGCTCCAGCACCATCCTTCCTCTGGTGCACCATCAGCCCTACTCCAATTCTTTCTCCTCTGGTGTGGACACATACAACAGCAAGGCAGCTCTTCCTCCTTCCCATCTTTGGTGTGCCAAGTGAAGAAAAAGGAGGAAGGAGCCTCCTCCTGCAGGTGAGCCAGTAGCAGGTGCAGTCAGGCCTCCTTGGTGCCTCAACCCCAATAGCAGCAAGTCCTCCTTCTTGGTGCACCAACTCCAGCACCATCTACAGGAGGATAAGAAGAAGAAGAAGAAGGAGAGAAGGCCAGCCATCTTACCATTCATCCCCCAACAGGAATTGTGCCAAAAGGTGAGGGAACATGTGGTTCTTTTCCTCCCCGCTTCTTTATCCATCCGTCGGCCTCCTCCTTGGCCATTCAAGAAGCCCCAAAAGCTCAGCCTTTCTAGTACCCCTAAAAGTGATGTTAGACCTTCCTATGCTGGCCTTATAAACCATCAAGAATCAATCCCTTTGATCTACTCAATCAGACCCTCTGTTGTCCCAATTTGGACCCTCCTGCTGTCCATGTGCGCACAATCTACTGCAGTCCCTTTTTTAATCATCTCAAATAGCTTCATGCAAGCACCAACATCACACCCTTCGGTGCCCTTTTTAGCAGAAAATTAGGCTTCTAAACATGTACCTAATAAGGCCTAATTCGACCCTCCCTGTAGGCCAATTTGATAGGCACAAGGCATGCTCAGATCAGGCTCCCCTCTGTTGGCCTAAAACCTATCCATGTTTAACCCTTTGATGACCACGTAAATAGGCCCTAAAAGCACCCCTTTATATCTCTCAATCAGGCTCTTTTGAGTGCCCTCATTGTTGTCCTAAATCAGCCCATGTGTAATTTCTTGATTAGGATTCCCTGAACAGCCTTTTAGCTTCTCCATTAGGCCATCCAATCAGCTTCAATTTTGCCTACTTGTGCTGCAGCCAAACAGAAGCCCTTTCAGCCCATTTTTGGCCTATCAAAAACAACCCCTAATCAGGTCCTTGTATGCCTCTTTGTTGGCTCCCTTTGACAGCTTCAACTTAGGGTGCATTTAGATCCTTGTAAAATAGGTTATATGTATCAACTTTTCCCGATTTACTTTGTAGTATGTTTATTTGGTTCCACGTAAAAGGGTGGTCCACCGAAAATATGCTCCGTTGACTGCACTGAATTCCCGAAAACGGCATCCGCAAAATTTCGTCCGATGCCATTTTCTGCGTGGTACCTGACGTAGGACACATGGCCTTTTGAACATCGACGGTATAAAGTATAAATGTAATGTTTATATTATAATTTGTGTTTATATATATTGATTCAAATAATTTATAATATTTTGAATTATACCTTTATAAAAAATAAAAATCTTGATAAAATTTTAGATCTTTTTTATTAAAGATTATCTTCAATATGTAAATGTCTTTAAAATAATATAAGTATTTTTTGTTAAAAATATATCTTTATAATATTCTATCTCTTTTTTCTTCTAGTATCAAATATTATCTTCACAATTTAAACGTATTTAAATAATACTAGTTACAAATTTTTATTTGTTGTTAAAAGTATCCCTCTCAAATAATATATTTCTTTTTTCTTCTAACATCCTCTAAGTGAGTAAATTTGTGAAAAAATATCAAAAACTTAAATAATGATAATTTACATATTTTATGTGTGGTATTTTATTTTTTTTTAAAAATATTATTTTAATTATTTTAAGCTTTTAAATTTTAAAAAAATATTTATAAATAAAATTATATTTTTTATATGATTTTAAATAAAATCAATATAAGATTTAAAATATTAAGATGCCAACTATTTTAAGAATAAAAAGTAACACCATGAAATTTTTTGTAACTTTTTTGGGAAATCATTTTCAGGTGAACCAAATAAGACATTTGTAAATCCCTTTTGCTGAAAAGGTCTTCCCATGTAAAAGATTTTCATAAATTTTTTTTTACGCTGAACCAAACGCACCCTTAGTGACAAAACAATACCAAAGTAAGTCCTTCTTCAAGTTCTTTCCATAGGAGTTTGTACCACTTGCTGTTGTTGCAAGAAAACAAAGAAAGGCTAAGGCACATAGGTTGTGAAGCTGGTCTTGCTGTCCTTGAAGTGCAAATAACAGGTCTTGCTTGCGTATGAAGACAAAAACTAGCCTCTTTGGCCCAATGACTTGAAGATCGGCCCATAGTGTTGATGAGACTTGAACTGGCTCAGTGGGCCTTGGACAAAAGTGACTAAGTCTTGCGAGTTAATCCACAATTGGATGTTGCACCCGAATACTTTAATTTTTTGAACCTTAAAATTGACTAAGTTTGAGGAGTTAGCCCACCACTAGGCACTGCCTTAGGCTTCACACTAAAATTTGACTAAGTATTGGGAGTTAGCCCACAACTGGGTACTACCTCAGGCTTTGGTCATAAAAATCTAAGTCTGGGGAGTTAGTCCACCACTGGACACTGCCTCAAGCTTCACACTTATAAAAAACTAAGTGTGGGGAGTTAGTCCACCATTGGACGCTGCCTCAGGCTTAGACGAAAAAAACTAAGTTAAGGAGTTAGTCAACAACTAGATGCTCCATTGGGCGCCTAGTCTGGACATGATTCTGATATGCTGACCCAGGCATACATATGGAACATGCTTTCTATGCGTACTGACCCTTAGCATGGGTAAATTTTCACATTGATTAGAAATAAGTCGGCAGGTTGTTGAAATTTTTCTGATCCCGTGGGAGTTTACACCTTGGGAAGGAAATCTCCTTTGATAAGTTGAAAGCTTCAACACTTATTCATTTTATTGTCATGGCATATGAACTACCTACATCGATGAAATGCGTATATAAGCTACCTATTTACGTGTACTTGGGCATAAACACCTTCTGTGAACATCAAGTGCGGACTTGATTGGATGAGTTCGGGCTTCAATGCTAGCCCAATGTACTAGATGAGATGCAGACTTAACTTAAAACTAAGTATCAACATGCTTAATCACATCTAAAGAACACTTAACCAAATTTTAAGACAAACTTAATCAAATCTTCACATAAGATCTAAGTCTAAAAACACTTAACCAAACATGAAAACACTTAGACAAATTTGAACATCTAAGTTAAAACACTTAACTCAAATGAGAGTTAACTTCTTAAAAAAGACAATTAAAACATGTCAAAAACACTTCAAAACACTTAGAATTTATTTCAAGACAAATGATAAATCAGATCCTTAATAATCTTGAATTAAACTTAACCAAGTTGGGTTAAAACACATAAAACATACCGAACACACTTAAATCGGTATCAAAACACCAACTAACATGGAAAAAGACTTAACACATGTTAACCATATGAATAAGATTGCTTAAAACATATTAAGTTCATGAATACTAAAACAAATTTCATCAACAACTTCAACTGAAACCGATTCAAAATTTAACTAAGTCAAAATCAAGTAATTTAACTTGAACACAAAAGCCAACACTTAAAAATCAACACTTTAAACATAAACTCAAACCAAATCCAAGAAAATCAAACTTTCAACAAACATTCAATAGACTTAAAAAAAAACGTAACCAAAATTGTTTGCAACTCATCGGACCTTTTGTGTTCTTTATATGATGTGGATGTGCACACTCTTAACAAAAGATTTCTACGGTAGTTAATCAATGGTATTCGAGTAGTTGCTCGATGTAAATGAACATCAAATATTCGCACCATCCGATGGAGTGGAGTCAAAAACATTTTCATAGAACCCGAGCTTCAGTTTTATATTCTTTTAATATCACTCGACTATCTAGTATCTTTATAGGCTATTACTTATTTTGCTAGAAAACTTAAATGTCGATATTTCAAACATACAAAAAACCCAAATGGATTCTCGAGGTTCCCACATTAATGTAAGCCCTTTTAAACACAAGGTTATTCTACTCAGAGTCAAACTGAGTATTTTAGTGAAACTTGAGTGAACTTGAGATTTCAAATATTTTTGATTGGTATTCTTTTTCTTTCTTTTTCAAAATAATTTCTTTGTTAAACTTTAACCCATCACAATACAAGAACAACACAATGATCAGGTTGTTGGCTGATGATGAACTTACAAATTCAGAGACTCCTCACTGCATTGAGGGTTGGCTATATCTTTTATTTTATCTCTCCCATGCCAATGGCATATCGTTTGCCAATCGAATATAGGAGGTTTCGTTGGGACATGACAGTGATCTAGAGTGCTCAGTGATGTTCCACATTGCTGAATCAGGTTGATGAGCATGTCTATATCTACACATTGATGCCATATTTTCAGTCCATCACCATTTCACTCTACTACATTCATCTACACTCACACATTTCTGATAGAAATGTATGCCCTACAAGCCAATCATATATGATATGATTCGACATTTCTAGAAATATCTCATTCAATTAATTAGGCAAATCTTCATTATAAGCTCTTATAAGAAGCAAATATCATAATGAAGTCCTTGATCAAATACAATGATGATTAAATCATGATGAGATCATGATAATGAGATTGATCATCTAGAGGTATTTGATCTAAATGTTCCTAGTCATAGGATACTTGAGACGGGACATCAAGGATCCGGATAGACTAGTGTATGTGATGTCTTCTCATGTGATGAGGACGACCGATCTCATTGGTCATTAGTGTGGAGACACTGAGATACACATACAGGTGCTCATTAGTTGAATGAGTTCACTGAACTGACCGAATTAGAAACCCTGAATGGTATCTTACCAAACTGTCTATCAGGATTTTCTATCATCACGGTTGCATGGTTGGATCTTTGACCTGAGTCGCCAAAGATGCCTTGTTGGGTGGAACTTGTGCTTTGACCATTGACTTATGGATCACAATTTAGATGGTCCTATATAGCGATGGATCGGGTACAAGGAAAATCCGATGGAGGCAATTGAGCGGACAACAAGGGATCGTCCACTCTCGGTAAGTGAGAGTGAATGTCCTATGGGATAGTACTCTAAATCCCTGGCCAGGGTAGATAGGATAATTGGAAAAGGAGTTTTCCAATTGATCCAATTCCGAGTACAAGATCCTATAGAGTCGGTACACTAAGGAGTTGACAGTCGATGCCGTACTCCTTTCCGACCGGGACATTGGATGGATGAGGGTTTATATCCATGTGGTAACTGATGATGGAAAGGCTCAATGGAGATGAGATTATCCCAATAGCCATTTTGGATCATGGGATGTGGCTTGTACCCTTCATGATCGGTAGGCCGATTAATCTGTTATCGGATAACGGATTTAATTAAAATTAAATAGAATTGTTCTATTTTATTTAGGCCTCAGACAAATAGGTTATTGGGCCTAGTGGGTCACACACAAAAGGACTTATCCACAAGTACAGGGGCATGGGCGTAATTTATAGAGATTTTGGGTTTTTATGAAAAATTCCATAATTCTCTATAAATACTAATGGTTTCAGCCAAACCCCATCAAGCCAAGGGTGAAAACCACGTCCCAAGCCTCCTCCCTACCTCCTTCTCTCTCAAGAAGGTGTCCATGGTCGATGGAGCTCCGTTCGGGAAGAGTTCTCGAGGCCGGCACAAAGGGAGAACCTGCTGTGGATGAAGTTCGTGTGGATACTACTGGAGACCGGACACTTGAACGGTTTGAAGAGCTAGAGAAGATCATCTCCTTCCTATACATGGGATTATATGAATCCCTATCAGGTATATTCGAACCCGATTTGATCGATTTTCGGTTTTCGTCGTTCGGTTCCGATTGAGACGGATTCTAAAGGAACCCATAGGAATCGTCGCTTCCGCTGCACCAAATTTTAATGAACGATTCCTTACAATTTCATTACAGTTCAATTCGAATCACTCCACTTTGTTTCATGACATTCCCCTACAAAGCCGTCATCAAGGTGAGGCAAGTTGTAGACACACAAAATTCACTTAATTCAGAGCATAAAAACTCATGTTTTATATAGTAATGCATATGATGCTTTTCTGAATGATGTTTAGTTTTTTAGTGTAGATTTAGAGCTTTGTCAAGTGGAATTAGACATTTTCTAGAGGTTTCCGAGTGAAGTTGTGTGTAAACTGCAGAAGCTTGGAAATCATCTTGTTGATCAAAGCCTAATGATCAAGCATTAAAGGCTATGATCAAATTCTCTTCAGGATATGTTTTGGTTCGTGTTATGTCTTTTCGATTGCGTTGGGTTCATTTCAACCATCATTTGATATTTCGTTCGCTACTCAAACTTTTAGATGATATTCTAAAGTCTTGTGGCATGTGCTAGCTGATGCATCACTATTGAAAGCTTCTTCATCTTGTTATATTTACAATGCAACAAATAACATCAAATTCTGAGTTTGTAAGTGACTATAGCGGCTTTCAGAATCTTAGGCACGCAGAGGCAATGTCATGTGCCCCAGGCGGGGGCACATGCGCCCTCCTAGGAGGGCATAGGCCAATGAGCCCTCCCTAGAAGGCGCTTGCCTATGCGCCCTCCTAGGAGGCACATGGCCATGTGCCCTCGACTGATACCATATTCAAATTTTGATTCTAATTCTAATCTTTGGTCCGAAAGCTTTGTCCGAGTAAAAAATTTTATTTTTTAAGATTTATATTTGAATTTCTATGTGCCCCCAGTTGAGGGCATGAGGCCATGCACCCCTAGGGTGGGAGACGTGCCTATGGTCCTCCGACCTAGGGCACATGGCACCGGCCTTCAACTTCTATTCTAATTTCATCCGAATAAGATCAAAAATCTTGTTTTTGATTATTTTAAATTTTTTCTAATTTATCTATGAAGTTGCATGTCATGCACCCCATGAGGGGGCACATGCACCCTACCCTAGGGTGCATTGTCCAAAAATTGTAGGAGCCAATCGACTCCATTTTCTCTTATAAACTCAGCCAAATTTTGACACTCCAGAGGTTGGAAGACGACCAATAGCATCCCAAGACATCCTTATACCCTCTTATTATTTTATGGTGGTTTTTAGAAAGAGAAATTCATGTGTTTAGAGAGAGAAAAGTTGGTTCGAGCTCATCTAGCCAAGGCTATGTTCTTCGATCCCTACAGAAGCCTAGAGATGTTTGTTGCCCGAACTATCTAAGCAAAGTTATTCCTCTTTCAGTCCTCTATTGTTTCCAATAGACAAAACACCAGTATGATGTTAGTGCTGGTCATGGAAAGCTCTGAAGCTCAGTCACGCCAGATAGATCCCAATTCCTATTTGACTTTCTCGACTAACCCAAATTTGCTCATATCTCCTCCAAACTGGCTCAGATTCGATTTGTTCTTCTTCGTACCTCTTTATTTCATCATTCTTCATTCATATTTTTGTTTTACATTATTTTTAATATTTTAATCAAAAAATTTAAGTAAGGGGTTAGAAATAACCCGAATCCGGTTAGTTCTTCTTCAATTGTCTGTTTTTATGTTATTTTCTTTACATTTATTTCACCCCATCTAGTTCTAATCATTATTTCACCTATTTTATTGTCTAGTTGCACAAAATATCAATCACCCACGAGTCAAGGACTCTTCTTCATCGGCCAGCCAAAGAAGGAGAAGCTAGAACCCGTCTACTTTCTCGCTAAGGTACACATGCTCAGTCAATTTATTATTTAATTTCTTTGTATAAAGCAGAGCTTGCAGTTCCTGGTAACCCCATTCTTACTTTATTTCATACATTTATTTATTTTATCATTTCTTATCCACATGACCCGAATTGTCCCTTCAACATCTTAGTGATGTTGAAGGCCATGTATTCGGGGATCAATGTGAGTGTGGATAATAAAAGGATCCTCTCCTCCCTCGCTCTCTATCTCTGAGGGGTGCTGACCTAGGAACCCCGTTTCCTTGAGTCAACACAAGAGTAATAACTTCCTCAAGAAACAAATGAGCCGTGAGCGGAAAAGGAGGAATGAACATGAAGTCTTCTTGCCCGAAAGGAGAGTGTGGGAGGCCTAGAAAAATTTCAGCTTCTTCTAGCAAAATGGTGCATTCGAAGGTTTCAAAGACGTATGTATGAGTGTTTAGATGCCAACACTCAACTAAGGCCCCCACCAAAGCAAAGTCCTAATGACATTTGGGAATATTCATAACATGGACAAAGAAGTTTGCCATCTCCCACTATCAAAGCACATGACGAGCCTCTGAATTTAGGTAAGGAATGACATAGGAGACTGATTTGCATGAACCATAACGATGAACTCTCAAGAAGAAAGGAGGATCCTGCAAGTCAACAATGAAAAGAATAGCAAGGGACATAACATCCCTATCTCAGAGACACTAGATGTCCAAGAGAGCCTGGACATTTGACGTTCTTAAAGGTAGGACATCAACCAGATAAGAACTGACTTTCAAGAAAATAAAAAAATGCACAAACTTGGCTCAAATGAACTAATAAGCCTAATAAGAAAATGAAAGGATGACATGAACAAGAAAGACTCACTACCCCTACAAGAATTCTACTCTGAATGTGCCCTAGAACCTTAGAGAATTTCCTTGCCCTCTTTGGGTGAATGAACATTGAAGGAAGAGACATAATGAAAGACTGAAGAGCAAGAGAAGGCAAGAAGATGAGCAAGATGTGAGCAAGAGAGTTCTCACAAGATGGACGTCCTGGGATTTTAAAGAAAGAGGAGCAATTTAAAACTCCCCATTTAAGGCCAAAAGGAAGGGCCAAGGTAACATCAGCCTGTCTTGACTGTGGTAGTTGGCATCCCATCGACCGAGATGTCTAACATTTGTTGACTCCATAAACGGGGTGTTCCTAGGTCGGCACCCCTCAAGGATGAGTAGAGAGGGGGAAGGAGGAGATCCCTTTGTTACCCACAATCACATTGATCCTTGAATACTTGACCTTTAGCTTAGGATGTTGAAGGAACTATTCGGGTCATATAGATAAGAAATGCTAGAATAAATTAATGCATGGAATAAAACAAGAACATCATCACCAAGAACTTTGGGTTCCTCTTTATGCAATGGAAATAAATTAAAATTTGATCGTGTGTGTACCTTAGCAAAAAAAGTGTGGTGGGTTCTAGCTTCTCTTTCTTCGGTCAACCAATGAAGAAGAGTCCTCAACATGTTGTGCTTGATTTCCTGTGAAACTAAACAATAAAACAAGTGAAACAACTATTATACCTATATGGGGTGGAGTATAAGTAAGAATAATTAATTTTAGATAATTGAATAAGAAATGACCGAATTTTGGGTTATTTTTAACCCCTCTTTTTATTCAAACTAATGCAAAAAATTTAAAAACACAAAATATGAATGAGTAATGATGAAATAAAGAGATAGGAAGAAGAAGGGATCAAATTTGAGCTTGTTTAGAGAAGATATAAGCAAATCTGGGTTCGTCGAGAAAGCTAAACAGAAACCAAGTTCTGTCTGGCGTAACTTTGCTTCAGGGCTTGCCACGATGAGCACCAATGTTGGAATTGTGTGCTATCTATTGTAAACAAAAGAGGACTTTAAAAGGAATAACTTTGCTTTAGACAGATCTTGTAGCAAACGTCTACAAACTTCTGTAGAAATCAAAGAAGATTGCCCTGGCTAGATGAATTCGAACTGACTTCTCTCTCTCTAAACACATGAATATATTTCTCTAAAAATAACCAAAAAATAGTGAGAGGGTAGAATGACATCTTGGGATTCTTGGTTACTCATGTTCCAACCTCTGGAATGTCAAAATTTGGATGAATTTATAAGAGAAAACTGGTTTAATCAACTTCTCAATTTCGGGACAATGAGCCCTACCCTAGAGTGCATTCACCCCCCTATGGGGGCACAACCAAATTGTATTCCATCCTGAGGAGCATGTGCCCCCCTTTGGGGGATCAACCAAATTTGATGATAATCTATGAAAAATCAAAATAATTGAAATGATATTTTCAATCTTATCTAGACGGAAAGTAGAACCGGGGTGTAAAACTAGTGTCGAGGAGCATGGGCATGTGCTCCCCTAGTAGGGTGCACATGCATGTGCCCCCCTGGGAGGGAGCATGTGCGCTGGCCTGGGGCGCATGGTACTACAATTTTGCACCCAATTTCTATATATTACTATGTTCTCTCATGAACTCATAATTCAATGCTATTTATTGTGTTGGAAAGATAACAGGTAGAGGAAGCTTTCTACAGTGGTGCATTAGTAGGCACATACCCCAATACTTCAAAATTACAACTAGGAGTTAGGAGTAATGAATGGAAGGTCCAACAATGGTCGAAACGAACCCAACAACAATTGGAAAAATAGGGCACTAATCAAAATACATCCAGAATAAAGATTTGATCATAGCCTTCAATGTTTAATCATTAGGATTTGATCATGAAGCCGCTCTCCATGCTTCCATGGTTTACGCATGGCTTTAACATGAAAAATATGGCTTCACTCGAAAACCACCAGAAACATCCAACTATACTTGGCAAAGCTCTAAATCATCACTAAAAGGCTCAACATCATTCTCAGATCCATCACACATGTTACCCTATAAAATATGAGTTTTATGCATTGAATTAGTCTAATTTGACGTGTCTACAGTTTGTCTCGCCTTGATGTCGAATTTGTAAGAGAATGTCATGAAATGGATTGGAGTGATTCAAAGTGAATTGTAGTGAAATATAAGTGAGTGTAGATGAATGTAGTGGAGTGAAATAGTGATGGACTGAAAATGTGGCATCAAGGTGTAGATATAGACATGCTCATGAACCTGATTTAGCAAAATGAATTGTGTTGAACATTTTAAATCACTCTCATGTTCCATCAAAATCTCCTATAACTGATTGGAAAAGACATGCCATTGGCATGAGAGAAATAAAAATAAAAATAAAAAGGTAGCCAACCCTCAGCACCGTGAGGAGTCCCCAAATTTGTGGGTTCATCATAAGCCAACAACCTGTTCTTTGTGGTGTTCTTGTACTGTAATGAGCTAGAGTTTAAAAGAGAAATTGTTTTAAAAAATTAAAATAATATGAATCAACCATATTTAGAGTCTCAAGTTCACTCAAGTTTCACTAAACACTCAACTTGACTTTGAGTGGAATAACCTCATCTTTTAGAAGGGGTTACATTAAACACCATAAAAACTTGCACGAGCCTCATGAAAATAGCAAATCGCATTTCAATAGAAACCCGGTTATTCAAAAAATGACGAGACACCACAAAACAATGAGGTGACTGAAACTCAAGTTATGGTGGTATTAAAAGACATTGGTGGAACAAGATTGCCACAATGATGGAAATGTAGAAAAGGGGAGATGTGACATCATTATAACAATGGCAGAAAAGATGAAAAAAAGGTGATGGAAAAACATCATCATGATGATGACAAAGATGAAAAGGAGATGATGGGACAACATCATCATGATGATGGAAAATATGAAAATGAGATGATGGGACAACATCATTACAATGATAGAAAAGATGAGACAATGAATCCACAACAGGATCGAGGATATAAAGAAAATGTGGTGGGGCACAGAGAAAATAGAGCAGAGAGGAAGGATCCAGTGAGACTCAGACGTTATCCATTAAGAAAAGGTGGATGCTATGCAGCAATACCTATACGATATTATGATATTATCTAGAATAAATAAATCAAAAATTTTCTAAAAAATAGTTGAAGATATAGATCAATCACCATAGGTCAGGATACCTATTTAGGAATCATCATCCCTCCAATATTTGATTTTGGCCTATCTATGAAAATGAAGAATGACCGAGCCATCTTAGTTTTTTAAGGGGATCTCGGGCCCAATGCTCTTCACACTCAAGGTCTTCAACATCAATACAAAAAGAAATAATAATGAACCTAACATATCTAAATAAAATGACAAATTGTGATGAAAAGGGGATGTGAAACATGAAATGGAATGCTAACGATGAAATCTTACACTTGCATCTGTGATGTGAGATTGACACATAAAGTCACATTGTTCAGACTTCACAAATACTATCTAAGTGAAGTCTTTAGGTGGTTGTCTTGAAATAGTTCATCAACATACATTGACCACCTGATTCATTAGCATCACCGGTCCATCTGTATCATACCTTTTTTATGGAATACAACACCACGATAATATTCAGCTAGGTGGTGCTCCCTTTCTTTTGCCACAAGGTTGGTGGCCGACTAGATGTTACTTCAAGAACATCAATCTCACTAATTTTACCTGTTGGTCAAAAAATGTTTCATGCACATTTTTGATTAGTACTCATCAAACAGATTTGTCTTGTGAAGCATATTTTTCCTGAAATGGGCATTTGAAGTTTTCTCTATTGTAACCATCATTTGGAGGTCAAAATGATATTTTTCAAGGGTGGTTTAAATTTTTTTTTGAATTTTTGGTTTGTGTGCCCCCAATTGGGGGCACGTATCCATGTGCCCCAGGTGAGGGGGCGCATGGACCAGAAAAGGTGAGACAACAGACATGTTTATTTTCTCTGGATCAGTATTTTGCCTTGAGTTCTTGCAAGATTTTGTGGTGGATGAGCATATTGATTCCCTTATTGCTGGCAAACGGATTATTCTTCCAAAATTGGCAGCTTGGACCATCTCCACTTTGTCTTCTCATGACCTTGATGAGACACTGCTTCTTCATGGCTCCAAGGGTATTGCTACTTGCCTGGCTACAATGTTCCTGTTTCCCACAGAAAACGACTTTCTAGAGCAAGGGCAGCTGTCATGGATTCGTGGTATCTGGGATGGCAAGTGACTTGGTACTTTTGTGCATAGCTTTATGTGCTATGGCTTGTCTTCTTCTTGCAGAGGACATCCCATGTTTGGTAGTGCTTTTCTATTCACTTGTTGGCCAGAACTCAACTTCAAGTTTGATCCGACATGCAACACAACTACCACTTCATGGCTTTTTCAGCACAGTCCTTTGTACCTATATGCTGCAGCTCTCAATTTTTCTGACAAAGTCGTCAACAAGTGTGCTTCTTTGAAGAAGCACATAGACTGGTGGGCTTACCTTGCTTCCATGGACCGTTTCTATTTTGTGTACAGCTTGGTTGTCATGAGGGAAAGAGATATGTTGACCTTTGACTGGTTACTAGATCTTCTTTTTTTCTATACAACCTGCACAGGTGCCACTTTTAGATCGGTTTACCTCGTCATGTGTTGCTTGTGCTATCACACTTGCCTCTTATAAAGAATAGGAGACTTGGTTCTGCTGATGATATAGAAGAAGCTAGGACTTCTGTTGCTTTGTGGATGATGAGCTGGCTATAACGCCCAAATACACTAACTGAGGAGATGTTGGACCAACTCTATCGCTACCTTTCCCAGTTGTAGCTTCTTTCTTCTTGCTTGTCCTTTTTCCTTGCTTTGTCAAACATTTCATGATCATTTATGAATAAAAATGAACTTTTGTTATATCAATTTTATCATAAAAATTCATGAAATTTTGCGTTGTTCCTACAAAATTGTTAGTGTATGACCAAAATATTCTTCAATAAGCTTAGCTATTTTACAACATGATTCATGAAAATTTTCAACTAAAAATAGATCTTTTTTTTTGAATTAAAAAAGGATTTTCCTTTAATAATTTTTTGACAATTTGGGAATTTGTTTCATTTTCATTCAGTGATGTTGTAATCAGCTCAATTTCATGAACACTGGGATAACTTTTTGAGTTTTGGTGAATTTTTACCTCCTATAAATAAACATTACTGTCTGTACATGTTATTTTACCACTCACAACCTCTCTCCTAGCTAGAGCTCTCTTCTCTTTTTTCTCACTTTTGGAGATTGTACTGCACTCAAAGGATAGTACTCCTACCAAAAAAATGTTGATCTCTTTATTCTCCTCATTTTGGCTATGATTTCACGTAATTCTAAGTCTGTTTGACTGGGTTTCTGAGTAGAAGAAGATTGGAAAGCTTTGTTTGGGTCCATGATCGGGAACATGGGTATGTGCCCCCTATGGAGGGTGCATACCAATGTGCTCCCAAGGGAGGGTACAACCTGACTTGCTCTTTGTTTCTTCTTTGCAATAGCGCAATGCTCGTGCAGGAGGTGCTTCTTCTTCTGAGAAGGTAGTTGCTCTACGGGAGGAGTTATTTGCTATGAAGAGGACCCAGGCATAAAAGGAGATTGAGATAATTTTCTTCTACAACTTCTATCATGGTTTCTCTCTGTCCTTCTAATGCCTTAGCTTCTTATATTGCTTGCAGGTAGCTGATTTGGAGTGGTTGGTTGCTGCTTATTCTTCAAAATCTACTTGTATCCAGGCCTTGGAGGCTGAGTTGCGGATGCGCACTCCTACTCTAGAGATGGCTCAGCTTTATCTTGATTATGAGAAGGAGTTACTAACTCGGGGCCACCAACATTACGAGGTGGTATGGGGTCTGGAAATGCAGCATGTAGCGACGATTCATGAGCATGATTTGATGATCCGTTCGCTGGAGTAGAGTCAGTACAAGATTCATCTTGATCTAGTATCAGCCCATGCAGAGCACTAGTTCTATCGTTAGACTACTCGATAGCTGTCTTAGAGTTGGACCCACCATAGTGGTACCTACCAAAGTAGCTCTCACTAGAGATGCAACTACACTCTTCAGGCAGGGGCCTTTCTAGAGTGGAGCCACATGCCTAGTGTGGCCGATTATTTAGTTTCCTTTCTTGAGCATCAGAGGAATGAGGAGGCCACCAAATTGTATGCTTCAATGTCTCCTACTTGAGAGCGATCTCCTAGGGAGGGTGATGGAGAGAGCTGATCCATGTCTACATCTTGTACTCGCATCATATCATGTCTAGATCTTGTTTGCATCTGCTTGTATGATATTGCTTTGATTATGTGAGCTTGTCTTCATTTATGACACCACTTTGAACAAGTTTGTTAGTATGACTTTTTGGCTTGGCCCCTTGCTTTTGTCAAGGGGCATAGCCTTCTTAACATAGTGAAAAAAAATGAGAAGTAAAAAATAAAAATGAAACATGGAAATGGGTAAGAAGACTTATCTGCTTAGTAAGAATCTTCCCCTTTTGCCATCAGGTTCTTGAAAACACTTAGCAAAAGGATCAAATCTATCCATATCTCATCCCATTGCCTATTCATCATCTGGTTTTTTTAAGTCAAAGGGAGGAGCCTTCTTAATAAGGTGGAGTAAAATAAATGACTAAAATAAAATGGGGGTAAGGGTTGAGAGAACTTACTTGTCGTGGTGAGAATCCTCCCTCTCTTACTTTAAAATTCTTAAAGGACTTGATAAAAAAAATTAGATCTTCGTGGGGACTCGTCCCTTTACTTATTGCGACTGGCTTTGACTTAGGTCAAAGTGGGGAGCCTTCTTAACAAGGTGAATGATAGAAAGTAAATATGCAATACAAAAATTAAACATGCAAAATACAAAAATAAACATGGATGCAACTAAAGGCAATAATCAAGGTTAAGCTAGATTAAATGATGCATTTTTTAGGTTTTCTTGGAAACATGCAACTCTATTTTTCTTGGTTTTTTAAAATATCCAATTATTTTTGCATTTGAAAATATTCATTTTTTTGGTTTTTTTAAAAGTATTTCAATTTTTAAATTTGTTAAAATATTCAATTTTTTGGATATTTATGGAGAAAACATTGGTATTGAGATAATTCACCGGTTTTAGGTGTTAATAAAGATTCAAGTGGCAAACACCACGTCTAAAATAAGGTTCCCTACCCAAAATCATTCAAGCCTTCTTCTTTTAATTGGTTTGGATCTAGATTCTACCTGGATTTGGTTTGTTCACCCTCCCCCAGGGGTTCAAGAAGGAAAAGTAATAGAGGAAATCCTTGATAGGGTTTGAAGATGTTAAGAGGGATTCATTACTCATGCTCAAGTTACCCATTGGGGTTCGGCCTCTTTGG
Organism: Cryptocoryne crispatula var. balansae; assembly: GCA_036172225.1. Taxonomy (NCBI): domain Eukaryota; kingdom Viridiplantae; phylum Streptophyta; class Magnoliopsida; order Alismatales; family Araceae; genus Cryptocoryne; species Cryptocoryne crispatula. The sequence goes on from CM069921.1 coordinate 42,908,993, forward strand.
GTCTTTGCTCTTTATGTGGCACACATTCGAACAGATTTTTGACCTATGGGGACATTACCTATTTTTGGTGCATTTTTGCATTGATTACCATTTTGGATACTCATTCAGAAAGGTTGGTCATTTTTTGTTTTAACTCGAGGGGTCATTGCCCATCTTTTGACACCCTTTTGCACCCTCCGGGAAGGCCTCCTACTAGGGTGTCAAGCACTTTCAATACTACCCCTCTCTAATCTTCTCCACCTATCTTGGACTGAATAGGAGAGAATAGGGTAAGGGTGTCCCTTTTGTTTCTAGGTTTGTCTTGCCTCTCACAAGTGTTGGGCTACTCGAATTCCAGAATTGGGAGGTGTTGTGAGTGTAGGGTGATGTCTATCCTTGACTCCTAGCGAACATCCTTGGATTGATGACTTGATATCATACCAGTGATTTCTCCATTTTTTATGAAAAATACTTTTTGAGGTAAACTCCATTCCAAGGATGATTCAATTACAAAAGGCCCTTCACAGTTATGTTGCAGTTTGGAGTGGGGACCACCCAGCTTAACAAATATTCTTTTAACAACCATCTCATCAATTTCAGATTTTTTGTCGACCACCCTCTTTTGGTAAAACCTTTTAACTATTTTGATAAGTCCAAGCATTCTTGGTGGTAACTAGCCTTCTTTCATCCAAGAGTTCAAACTACGTTAGGAGAGATTCTCATCTCTCATTAATAGGGGTGTACCTGTTGAGCTAAAATCAAAGAGATGGATGTAATACCTTGTACAAGACCACTGCTTCCATCCCATATGCCAAGGCATATGGGGTTTGGCCAGTGATTGTCCTTATAGAAGTATGATAGCATCTATGAGCTTATCAAAATAGTCTGTAAACTTGCTAGATTTACAGGATTTCTTGATCATTTTGATTAATGTCTTATTGGTGGCTTTTGCTTGACCATTGCCTTGAGAATAAGATGGTGATGAATGATGCAATGAAATGAAGTAACTATGGCAAAGATCGCGTAGATCTTGAGAGAGGAACTGAGGCCCATTATCATTAACGATGTCACTAGGAATCCCGAACTTTGCAATGGTGTTGCACTTGATGAAGGAGCACTATTGACACTTAAATCTCCACGAACACTTCCTCTTCAACCCACTTTGTGAAGTACTCTATTGCTGTTAGAACGAATGATTTAGCAAGCACTTTGGAGTTGAGGTCGCTGAGGGGGCCAATGATATCTAAAGTCCACTTGGCGAAAGGTCGTGGGAGATGGATTGGATGAAGGGAGGATGTGAAAGAATGAATCTTATCAACATGGAGTTGACACGTGTAACAGTACTGGACAAAGATAGAGCAATCTTCTTCTAGAATCAGCCAATAATACCCTTGTCAGATGATTTTCTTAGCAAGGGCTGAGCATTCACATAGCCTCCACATACTCCAGATTGTGCTTCCTGTAGCACCAACTCAGCTTCTTCTTCATCAAGGCATCTAAGTAAGATGCAACTCAGGCTCCTCTTGTTTAGCACTCCTCCTAAGATTGTGTACCTCTGAGACACTTTTCTGATTGCCTTCTTCTCCTTGGCAATAGATCCATGTGGATATGTCTGATCTTGACAAAACCTCTCAATCTCATCATACCAAGGTCTTTCACCTTATTCTAGTTTTTCCAACACAATCAAAGAAATTTCTTATTTATGTTCCAAAAATTCTTTTGTATTAAATCTCTCTTTAACCTTTAGGAAACGTCCATTCTCAATCGCTAGAATTGACCTCTTATGGACATGGATAGTCCACACTTGCCTACCTGGCAAGACAGATAGGGATGAAGCTAATGTGGCTAAGGCATCGGCAAGGACATTTTATGCACAAGGGACACGGATAAAGATAAGTTTGAAGAATAACTTGATATAGCAAGTGGTGAGCTCCTGATAGGGTTTGAGATTTGGGTGGGAAGTTTGATATTCGGACAAGACCTAGCATAGGATTAATTGACTATCACCTATCACACTCAGGTCGGTGGAACCATGGAAGTGAGCGGCCTCCAATTCAGCCAGCAAGGCTTCATACTCAGCTTTGTTGTTAGTTGCTAGAAAGTCAAGTTGAAACGTCAATGGAATGGTGACACCTTCAGATGATAGAAGGATGATTCCTATCCCTCTACCATGTGAATTTAGAGACCCTTAAAATATAATGTCCAAAGATTGGAAGATTGGACCGACATTAGTTCATCATTTGGGAACTTTAACCAAACTAGGTCAAAGATAGGTAGAGGGTGATGGGCAAGGTGTTCAGCGATAGCATAACCATTGATCACCTTCTACAAGACATAGGTGATGTCAAATTAAGACAAGAAGCTCTGCCATTTCCCTAGCCGATCAGTCAAGGCAGTCTTTTCTAGGAGAAGTTTGATGGGATTAGTGCAGACAATGAGCTTGACTTCATGAGCAAGGAAGTAGTGCTTGAGTTTGTAAACTACCTAGACTAGAGCAACATAGGTTTTCTCTACAACAGTGTATCTTAGCTCATATGAATCAATGATATTAGACAAGTGGTAAATAGCTCATTTTTTCCCTTCATCATCAACTTGTGCAAGGACTATCCCCAAGAGAATTCCCAAGAACTGAAATGTATAGGACCAGGGGTTCACTAGGAATTGGTGGTCTAAGTATAGGGGGACTTGTTAGGTATCTTTTCAATCCATCAAATGCTTCCTAGAAAATCCCATTTAAATTTGGCCCCCACCTTGGTTAACTCATAGAAAGGTTTGCACTTTTGAGAGTGTTGTGAGATAAACTAGCAGACGAATTGTAGCCTCTTGATTAATCCTCGAAGTTCTTTAATATTCTTTGGAGGAGGTAGACCAATGATTGCCTTGGCCTTGTTTGGGTCAATCTATATGGCCCTTTTACTTACAATGAACCCTAAATTTTTTTTCTAATAAGACACCAAATGTTGACTTCTTGAAGTTCATTTTCAACTTGTATTCTCTAGCTCTTTGCAAGACTTTTCTTAACACTTCAAAATGATCTTCTCAGCTTTTGGATTTGATGGCCAAATTGTCCACATACACCTCTACAAGTTTGTGCATCATGTTGTGGAAAACAACCATCATGGCCCTTTACTATGTAGTGCCGACGTTCTTCAAACTAAAAGGCATAATGACATAGTAATAAGTTCCCCAAGGTGTAGTGAACAAAGACTTCTCTTGATCCTCTTCGGCTAACTTAATATGATTGTATCCAGAATAGCCATTCATGAATGAGAGCTATTCATATCTAGCTATGTTATCAATCAAAATATTGATATGAGGTAGTTGGAAATCAACTTTAGGACACACCCGATTCAAATCCCTGAAGTCTATATAAATTTGAACTCGTCCATCCTTCTTCATAACAGGGACAATGTTAGCCACCCAATGTAAATTTTTGACCTCTTTCTTCATTTTAAGTGCAATATCATGGTGGAATCTCCTGAACTTTTGTTTAATTGGGATAGTTCCTGGATTCAAAGTCAATCTATGTTCAACTAATGAATCATTTAAATCTGGCATGTCTTTATATGTCCATGCGAATGTGTCCTTGTATTCTCCCATAACTTTGATCAAACATTGTTCTTCTTTGGGAGTGAGGTTTGCATTGATGTGGATAGTTTTAGGATTTTCCAAGGTTCCTAAATTTAGTTCCTTGGCTAGTTCATTCCCTAGTTTTATCTTTTAGATCTTATTTTTTGAGATTTCAAAATTTCAGACCTCAGGGATTTCTTGCTTTCCATGTTTTCAAACTTAACCTGTTTTTAGATTTTTCACATTTGAGAATTTTCAGATTTCTTTTCTTTTGTCTATCTTTAAATTTGGGGGTTTTTGGTTTTTCATATTTCTAATCTTTATTATTTTTAGGATTACTCAAATTTCAGAGGTTTTATAGTTTTAAAACTTTGAAAAATTTATATATCTCGAGTTTTTTGTTTTACATTCTAATTATATTTGGATTTCTACCCCCTTTAGAATTCTTAAATTCTAACTTTTGGATTTTTTTTATAGATTTGACAATTTCTAGATTTAATAATTTTTTCACATTTTTCTTGGGATTCTTCAGCTCTTTTACATACTTATCTCTTGCATCTGTATGCTATCTATTTGTAAATATGTATCTTATGTATGCATGTCATATTGATGGCACATTCTTAACCATAGAACAGGCCAGTGTTGTCTCTCACTGTAGTGCATTCTTTTATTTTTACTAGAAAAATTGTTTATTTTTACCTATTTCTAGGGCTGGCATAGGTTGTCTCCATCAGGTAGATCCTCTTCAGAACGAGAAAGAAAAAGATGCTTATACTCTTATCACTTTGAGACGGACAAGGAGTTATTATCACTTTGTGTAAGAACTATGTGTAATCGGAATAATGATTAATCGGATCATTTTAACCATTAAAATGTAGGCCACAATTTTTCAAGGAGAAGTGTTGTTTGCAATGGGAGATCTTAACCCAAAATTCAATTCTACGTATTCTTATGACCAAAGAGAAACACAATGCAACCAATAAAAAAGATTGACGGATCAAGTCGGGACCTTTTTGATTAACGTGGACAAACCCACCATGGTCATCACTAACTCGACCTCTACACTAGCCACAGCTGTGTTGTCTAAGTTAGAAGCATGCCAAGGAGAACTTGTGGTCAAACACACCCCAATTTTGAATTAGAAGAGGGTGAGCATTTATAGATACCACACTTATGATAGAAATGTATGTCATACAAGCCAATCATATGTGATATGATTTTACATTTCTTGTAATATCTTGTTTAGTATAAATGGCATATTCTTCATTACTTGCATTATCTAGATGCGTCTATCATAATGAAGTCCTTAGTTGCATGCAATGATGATTGAATCATGATGAGATCATGATAATGAGATCAATCATCTAGAAGCATATACTCTAAATGTTACTAGTCGTAAGATCCTCGAGACGAGACATCAAGGATCCAGTAAGACTAGTGTATATGATATCTTCTCATATTATGAGAATGACCGATCTTATTGGTTATCAGTGTGGGGACACTGAGATACATGTATAGGTGCTCAATTGAAACACAGTCCATATCCTCTAAACAATTAATACAAAACTAACATAAGCTAACAACAGGACATATATTTAATAATTAATGCACATCAAGTCATAAATTTAACCAACATTGTTTTAAGCTAACATATCACATCTTTGGACAACGAAGTAGGTAAATCTAATAGCATTTTTTATAAGGACTGCTTTCAATGGCATATGAAGGATTATAGCATTTGGATAACAATATACTTTACCATTAAACATAAAGCATACGAAGGATAATAGAAAACTTTGTCAATGACGTCCAACTTTCAGGGTAATAATGATCGCTACTTGTCTAATATAATGAAAACGAGAGGCTCCGATGATGGGTACAACTGGAGGAAATATGGGCAGAAGCAGATGAAAGGGAGCGAGATCCCTCCTCTACCTAGTTTGAATGTGGAGACGAACAGGAAGGGTAGATAACAATGATGGCATACAAGGGCATACATGACTGATGCAAATGACATCTATTATCTATTAGAAGTGGGAGTCCTTGTTTCGTCAACAAGCATATAGCCTCCCTTGTTGTCTAGATACATCATCTCTCCTCATAGTTTTGATTTATCGATATTCAATTGATTGGTGGTGTATACCATTTTATTATACCTCAATTTTTTTTTATTGTCCATATTTACCATGGACTCGTCGTGATCTTTTTCTTTGAACTTAAATAGCATCTTAGGTTTGTGATAAATAACTATATAAATAGTTACAATTTTGTTATACAAAGGATACAAAATAAAAGTAAATATCAATGATAGTAAATTACATGTAATAGTAATACATTCACGGTGAATTCATGGTCAGTTAATAGTATAGTTACAATTTTGTTATATAAAGAATACAAAATAAAAATAAATACTAAAGATGCTAGATTAGATACAATAGTAATATGACATTTATTAATTAATTTTTGTATAGATTAATGTAAATTGTATTTTCATAAATAAAATTATTTTTTTTATAAAAAAACAAAATTATAACAAAGTTTCAATTTATTCAAAATAACTTAACCCTTTTTATGATAATAGAAATATCTATTACCAAAATCCACTACACTTGCCACATTTTAAAATGATATTTTATTATATTGATAACTAATAGAGTGTACCTAAACTCTAAACTTAACATCTGACATCATTATTTTTCTTTATACGGTCTCATTTTGTGTGTGTGTAAAAAATGTAATTTTAATCATTATTTTTACAAACTTTGTTTTATAATAATTGTCAACATCACATCTTTAATAGTTGATATTATCTATTTTTTAAAATAAAACTAACATTGCATTCTATTATTTTATCGGTTGGTATTATAAATGTATTTTGTGTAAATATAAATGCTATATCATTATTAAAGTATGACATAAATTTAAAATATCTAAATATGTATTTACTAGAAAATTAAATAAAGGTAAAAAATGAAAGCATCTAAAAATGATAAGCTTATTGATAAATCTATTTATTGCTTGGTACTTATTGTTGTCAAGTAAGATTCAACAATATAATATGACATCGGGATATTTTTTATAAATGTGAAATCAACAATGGTTGAATAGTTCTAGGACATAGTGATGATAAATTACAAAATATTTTACTAATAGATTCTCGGGCAACATGAAATTTTGACAACATCTTAAATATATGCATTCATAAAGTGTTTGAACTTGATTTTTTATTTGTGTAGTTTTATTTTTAAAATTTATAATCTACATTACGCTATTATAAAATTTAAAAACTTGTTTGGCATGTATTCATTCACATCCTAGCTTTGCTCTTACATCACGTAGGGTGTTTGGTTGAACAATAATTTGTTGTACATTTTCATGATAAAATATTGTATCAAAATAAAGTCTAAGCTAATCAACAAAATATATTTATCAGGTTTGGGAAGATATGATGATAAAAAAAATAGTGGATACCATATATGGATGAACAAGGTGGGAGATGACAAGATAAAAAAGTATCACTTGCTTTTTTTTGTTCATAAAGTAAAACTCTTTAAAACCATAAAATTATAATGATTGTCAAACACCTCTTGTAAGAAGTTTTGTTATAAAAATATAAAATTGTAATAAAATCCCAATTTGTCATGCACACGAACATACCATTATGATTAATGAATTCAATAATAAAAATCTGTTGGTTGGGTTAGATTAAAATTCTTTCTTTCACAATTTTTAAATTGTCAAGATTTAATGTATCTTTAGAATCTTACTTTTTACGGTTTAAAAATTTCAAACCTCTGGGAGTTTTGAACTTTTCAAGTGTTTAATTAGTTGTCATATTTCTAATCTTTTCAAATTTTATTTTTCCAATCTTTTCAGATTTCCAAGTTTTCGGAGTTTCCATATTTTGAATCCCTACCCTTTCTAATTTTTTAGATTTCATAACTTTTGATGTTTCTATAATATATATTTTTTATATTTTTTACATTAATTAAAATTTTCTACTTTGCAAATTTCTCTATTTTCTATCTATTAATTAATCATTTTGTATTCACATTATAAACCTAAAATGTCAAAAGTAAAAATGAAATAAAGTAAGATGTAAACTCTTAACTAAAAAGAAATTCTCAAATTTAAAATTTCTATCTCCGAAGTTTAACTGAAAATTTGAATTAGGCTTTGTAGACTCAATTAGGATTTGGAACAATTTCTTTAGGTCTCAGTAGCGGAACAATTCGGAGAATTAGGCTTTGTAAACCCAATTAAAATTTGGATTAATTGTTATACCTAATCCAATTGGGATCGGGTGATGTCATCATAAGATTAGTTTAGTTTAAGTGAAAATTAGACTAGATCTGAATGTTCGTTCCCATTCAAGTTCTTTCATGTGCCAAAAACATTTGTGCATTGTTATTGTTGACGCAGGAGGATCCCACTTTCTTTTTTTTAGGATTTTTTTTTGTGAAGTGGAAAGTTTGTTGATCAGGTGGGACACATTAACATTGTCAATTCGGAATTTGACTTTCTATGAACAAAGTAAAATTTGAAAACATATTCCTCACTCACCTCTTTATATAACTTATTTGAGATGTATTCATGCATGGATGATAGTGTAGACACGCAATTTTGGCCTAGTTGAAGAGCTTAAATTCTTGTTTTCATGAAGTATATTTGAGTAACCTTTCAAGGGAACCGAGTTTTCCGTAAAAATTAAGGTCTTTGGCACATTTCAAAGAGGGCAAAACCCTGTGTATAAGGGCACCTGGCGCCCTACTTATAGGGCACCAGGCACCCTATAAACAGGGCACTAGGCGCCCTATAAACAGGGCACCTACAGGGCGCCTGGATCCAAATTAAATTGATTTGACAGGCCGATTTGACCCCCCGCAGTGACTTGTCTTGTCGACCTGACATATCTCATGATGCTGGCGCCCCATATATAGGGCGCTATGCCACATGTGTGCTTTCGGAAATGACCAAAGTACCCTCTTTTGGGCTATAAATAGACCCCCATTTGGAGCTTGGAGGAGGTTCCAACTTCGTGCCACCCTAGAGCTCATCCAACACTACGATTCTAAGACACATTCACCCTCCAAAAGCCTCCAAATCGATCCAAAATCCTCCACCAAAAACCCTAAAACCTTCTGTTTCTGTCACCCAGAAATATGACTTTTCTCCAACTTTGAGAGCCCCTATCCAACTCTCCTCATACATCCAGCACCCAAACCACCTTCCACTAGCTTTATTTGCATATTGTCTACAAGGAGGAGCTCTTACTTCGTCCCGAAAGCCACCCAGCACTACGGAGCGGCGTCGCGAAGAGAAGAAGAAATGCTGTTCGGGCCAGACTTAGTGCCCCGTATACAGGGCGCTTTGACCTTGGTCAACGTGCCCCATAAAGGGGGCACCTGCTCCTGGCACCCTATATATAGGGCACCAGGAAGGGCAAAAGTTTGTTTCGTCGTTTTCGAAGTCCGATCGCCCGTTTAATCGAGTTCTTTTCTCCCTTTTTCGCTTTTGCATTGATCATCATGTTATTTAGCATGTCTTAGAACATTTTTGCATTTCATATATGTTTAAAACCTACCAAAAATAGGGGTTGGGATCTCGTCCCAATCCGGTTAGTCTCTTCCCATTTGCATGTTTGAATCTAAATTCGAGTACGATACTATGCTTTCGTTAGAACTAATGAAACCTTCACTTGTCTACATGTTTTCTTATGGACATTCTTAGGTAAATCCGATCGAGGCAGAGCTTCAACCGGATTGAAGGCAAAGGATTTACTAAGCTCTCTTCTTTCGGCCGGCCGAGAGAGGAGAAGTCGGAACTCAACAATCTCCCCGCTTCCGAAGGTACGACGGTCATCTTTCTATTTCATTTTCTTTCATTCCACCATATTTTGGAGCCTTTGGTTCCTGGCGACCACACCTACATAACACACCACCCACCAACACACATCGAGGCGGGCGTAAGGGTTCCGGGAGGGGGAGATCCACGGATGTCCCGTTCCGGGTGCTTACACCTTTTGGCGACCACGATTTGGGACCGACTTTGCTTTAGTGAAATCCCACTTTATTTCCTAAGAATGTCCATCTGAAAATCATGTTTACTTTCATTTCCATGTGAATCATTTCCATTTCCTTACATTGTTGCTTGTTTACGTTGCTTACTTTTCTTCAAAGCATCATCTTGTTTCTTCCAAGTTTACTTGCTCTCCGTTTATCTTTTTAAAAGCATATCCATCTGGTTTCCAACTTTGTTAATCAACTTATTTCACCTTAGTATTTTAGATATCATCTTCTTTGCTAAGTCTAGTTCTCCTTTAACAAATCTTTCAAAGCATGCTTAGTTAAATTAGTTCTTTCTTCCATCCTAGCTTAATTTCATATCATTGTCTTGTTCACTTGCTTCCTACAACATCTCATTAATCATTGTATGCTTTTATTTTCTTCTTGGTTGCTTCTTATTCCTTGAAATTTCACTTGCATTTAGTTTGCATCGGAGCTTCGGGTCCGCCCGTCTCCTTAGGACATCCGAGAAGGGAGGCTCTCTCCTCCCAAAGCCCCACATACCCAAACACCCCTCTTGGTGGTTGCCAACTCCTCCTCCGGGGATTCCCTCTCGGAAGGACCGGGTAGCTTCTATCAAGACCTCCGTAAGTCCCCAGACGTGAAGGATTCCCTCTTCACTGATCGGGCTGGTTGTACCATTTTATCCCAAAACCCGGAGTACCTATTACCTATCGTTGTGAAAAGAGTGACAACCTTAGATTGCTCAGCGTTGTGAGAGCATAGGGTCCTACCCATTTATTTGAGTGGACAATATTTCTCTTAACAAGCCATTAATTTAAGGTTGAAACAACAAAATTTTTACGTAAATCATTCCAAGTCTTTGCTATTACTTGTTTGCAAACAAAAACCGAAAAGTAAATAAAAATCCCAAAATCACCTAAAAAAGAACCAAAACAAAAATTTTACTTGAGGATAATTTGCTTGACAACTTGCTTGTCCAGACAAAAGAGAAAATCAAAACAAAAGGGGTCAAAATCAAAACCAAAAAAATCCTTGAGCTTTTATTTGCCAACCTTCTTTTTAACATTGTGTTTATGAATTTGTGGTCAGGTCGAGTTATCGGAATGGCGGATCAAAGATGCGAGCAACTACAATTGGAATACGACCAGCCTTATTTCTACCCTGATGCCGTGTGTGCCATCAACGAACCTGAAGTTCTCCCTGAACCTAGTCAAACTTCTCCTCAACTCAATCCCAATTCACTTTGGGTGGCATTCTCTCATGCCGACCCTACCCAACTCCAGGCTATCAAAGCCATCCTCAAGGGCAAGTCCCCCACCGACCACATTCCTCCCGAAGGTGGCCTTCATATCTCTACCCTCGGTCGAGTGGCACACCAACCCAATGTGCCCACTCATGGCCATTCTCATACCGGGCTCATAGCCCCAATTTCTCCTCATCCGGTGGCTAATCTAGTTCACCCCAATACAAATGTTGTTGTTCCTTCTAGACCACCAGTTTATTCTTCTAATCATCTCAACCCTACTCACCCTTTGGTGCATCCCCCAATATACCCTTCTCATCCGGTCACTTCGGCCCACCAAATCCCGATCCCGGTGCACCAAGCACCCACTCCTCCTCTTCCTCTTGGGGAACCTTCTGTCGATCTGGCTATGATTAATAAAATCAATCGCATGGACGAACAATAGAGAGAACTCAGATGTTTGATCGATGCCAAGGCAGCCCCCGAAATTTCTCTTCATTTTCTCCCTACTTTTCATCTACCTCCCTCTGAGATGTCGGTATACCGTCGCTACAACGGAACCGGTAATCCCTTCATTCATATCAAAGACTTTCTGTATGAGTCGGTAATGTGGCAGAATGATCCAAGGGCCCTGGCTTTTCTTTTCAGAAGATCATTGGAGGGTTCAGCTTTAGAGTGGTTTTACTCGCTTGACCCTTCAGAGGAAAGTAACTTTGAAATCGTCAAGGCTAAATTTTTGCAAAGATATCAAGATAGGGTCGGACCAACATATTCCATCACCGACCTCATGGCTGAAAGGATGAAGAATGATGAAGATTTTACCAGATATGCTGATAGGTGGAGGTCCATGGCAGAAAAGCTTACTGATTCCATTTCAGAGCCGGAGCAAGTAAAGATGATCATCACCAATGCCACTCCGGCCTTAAAGAATATGCTAGCTTTGCATCACCCCACCTCCATGAGTGAACTCTATGAAAGGGCATGGTACATTCAGACACAGCTTAGGGACTCACCTATCATGAACTTGTTTGATCCTAGACCCGAGCCATCAAGAAAACCACTTTTACCACAACCGGTCCGATGTTGAGGGCATAGTGACAAATGAGAACCTCAATGTTGTAGGGAACCCACCTAGCAATTATCAACACCAGTTTAGGAACCCTCAACAAAACCAACCATTTAGAAACCCTCGTCAACCTCAACATCAACCTCAGTTCCAACCTCGTCAACAACAAGTTTCGATCCCTCAGCGACCGCAAGCCCCGGTTCCCCAACCAGCGCGGCAACAACTGGCCAACTACAACCAAGCACCCCCTCCCATGGCCTACGAACCCCGAAAGGTTGGGCCCAAGAGGAACGATTACCCGCCTTTGCCGTACTCTCTCGTGGACATCTTTAATGCACTCATGGCGGCGGGGGCAAATTGTATTGCCAAGGGAGGGAGATTGGAGTGGCCTCGAATGCCAACAGAGAGATACTATTTTGTTCCATAGATATCCTGGGCACACCGTGGAAATTTTTTTTCGGTTCAAAGACTATATCCACGATCTTAATGAGCAAGGCGGTGGTATTTGGGACCGGATGGGGGAATACATCGAACAAGTGAAAAATCAACCTCAACGGCAAAGCATGCACCAGCTCGGCGGCAACAACAACGAGAACCCGGCCTAGGGATTATCCAAAACCCTTTACCTCTACATGTACGCGCACAGGAATCAACACGTTAATCCCATCTTGGTCTCTTCAGAGAGTATCATGATCGGGGCCGAATTGGCAAGTCGAGGGAGCCACCTCCGCCATGCATGTCAGCTGAACCGTCCATCCTCTACCCCAAGCTACCTCAGCCACCCCCATTACTCCCACCCGGCCACCCATCCTCCGAGCACCATCACGACCTATCATACCACCACCAAACACACAACTCAATCGGGACGGACCCTAATCCGCCCGATTAATCCACTACAAACATCACCACCACTAGGACCCATAATCATCCCGCCCCGAGCAACTGTACCTTTACAACCTACCTACCCTACTATGCCTCAAACCACCATCATTACACCCATCGCAAGAGCTCCCATCATTCGACCTAACCCACCACCCACCACTACCACCCCAGCTATAGCTCCTCAACTTGCCACAGTACTTAGGAGTGGGCGCATGTTCCAAAGGGTCTTTCCCCAGACCGGCCAATTAGGGTTGGCACCAGAAGCAGAAGAAGAACACATTGAAGAGCCGTTGCCTGGGACATCCTATGACTTATTAAAGCATCTTGATAAAACCCCAGCACGAATCTCTATCTTAGAGTTGATCAAAAGATCCAAAGTCCATCAAGAGGTTCTCCAACAATACTTACAGCGGGTGATGGTGAATGAGAGCCTCCCCCCGAAAAAATCTCATCGGTTCGGTCACAGTGAGTATCCGGCCCCTTATATTCACAAAGGAAGAGTTGGCCGACCCGGAAATAAGGAAATGTGCCTTGTGCATCACAGTCCACATCAATGGTGTAGGCATTAAGTCATGTTTGGTCGATACCGGAGCATCCATTAATGTTCTGCCACCAGAAACATTACATCTTTGTGGATTCTCCGAGGAAGACATCCGGCCATCTCAAATAACAGTGACTGCATATGACAATTCGAAAAAGCCTGCCGATGGCATGATTACATTAAATGTGAAACTTGGACCTCGAACAGTCACTGTTAACTTCCACATACTTGAGATGGATCCAACCTACAAAGCTATTTTGGGACGACCCTACTTGGAAGCACTTGAGGCAGTCGCCTCCACCAATCACCAGTGTCTTAAATTCCCTTACAAGGGACAGGTGATTAAGGTGACTAGCATGCCCTTAGACCATCCATCTTCTCCACCACCACCCCTTGGGTTGCCAAACGAGCCAATTTTGACAATCTTGGATCTTCCAGAAATGAGTAGGCAACCCAAGAAAGTGTGGAGAAGAAAAAGAAAGGAAAATGAAACCATTGGATGGCACATAATGAAGAGTTTGGGATATCGAGAAGGCCAAGGACTAGGCAAAGAACTGCAAGGCATAGCTGAGCCAATCAATCCAGTGAGGTTACAACCAAAGAGCGGGGTTGGATATGATGGAACGACAGCCAATGATCAAAATCTCGAAAGCAAATACTTTTCAGGATGCTTACAAAAGTTTTTCATCAAGAAAGAAACCATTCAATTGGCTGAGAACGAGGAAGAACAAGAGCTGGAGCAAGACAAAAGAAGAAGAACTGACGACCCTGAAGATGATGTGTATCTTGAAATATCTCTTTTGTTTTTCATCGATGAAGAAGGGTCAAGCAATGAACCACTCCAGGCTGAACCACCTGTCGACCCACCCAAGGGTCATATTGCTAAACCGACTCGAGAAAAAGTCCAACCAACTCCGCGAGGGCCTTCCCTCATTATCTCCTCTTTCGGGGCCGATGCCCCAACTCACTATGACGCTCTCCCCGGGCTTCTTGGCCCGATCCCTATTTCAAGGCCCTTAGGCCCAACTTATGGGTCCATGAACCCACTTGTTGCTTTTGGGCCACCGAGCCCCTCTACTAAATCTGGGCCTTTGTGCCCATTTCCTCCAACTTTTGGGCCATCGAGCCCCTCTATTGAATCTGGGCCTTTGTGCCCATTTCCTCTAACTTTTGGGCCATCGAGCCCCTCTATTGAATCTGGGCCTTTGTGCCCATTTCCTCCAACTTTTGGGCCATCGAGCCCCTCTATTGAATCTGGGCCTTTGTGCCCATTTCCTCTAACTTTTGGGCCATCGAGCCCCTCTATTGAATCTGGGCCTTTGTGCCCATTTTCTCCAACTCTTGGGCCATCGAGCCCCTTTATTGAATCTGGGCCTTTGTTCCCATTTCCTCCAACTCTTGGGCCATCGAGCCCCTCTACTAAATCTGGGCCTTTGTGCCCATTTTCTCCAATTCTCGGGCCCTCGAGCCCATCTCCTAAATCTGGGCCTTTGTGCCCATTTCCTCCAACTCTTGGGCCATCGAGCCCCTCTATTGAATCCGGGTCTTTGTGTCCATTTTCTCCAACTCTTGGGCCCTCAAGCCTATCTCTTAAACCCAGGCCCTCGAGCCCACATCCTCCTCTTATTGGGTCCATGAACCCACCTTCTTCCATGATCATCCGGCCTCTTGGCCCATCATCTCTTTCATCAACATTGGGCCCGAAAGCCCCCTCTATCAAACATTACTCGAAGTCTTCCCCTCTTTATCAATATCTTCGCCTACTCTGACCCCCGTAGTTGATCTCAACCCAAATCAGGCACCTGAAGCCCATTCTGTCTTTATGTTTAGCACTCCCCAAAACACAATGCCCTCCTCGAAACTGAAATTTCGATCGAGGAAACATCTCAACTTGCCACGGAAGGGCATTCGACCCAAGTAGCCACCAGATCCTTGATTGACCTCCTTTGCCCTCCATCCTCTCCAATAAATTCTTCTCCATCCACCTCCTCTTCTTCCTCTTATTCTTCCTTAGGTTTAGTTTCCAATAAAAATAGAACAAAAAATCAGAGGTAGAAGAGTTCCAGGAAGATACTTGCATCAGTTAGCCCAGAAGAGCTTAGAATGTGCCAAGCTACCGGAGTATCTAGAAAATGCGATTCAGCTGGATGAAATCCGATATGAGGAGAAGGATATCATTGATCAAACTTTGGGGTTTCTTCCTCTCTCAGTTCAACATCACCTACATCCAACAGAAGGCAATCAATGGCTAGGCAATCGCTGAACACCTTGTCCATCATCCTATCCCAATCTTTGACCCTATCTAGTCAAAATTTCCTGATAAAGAATTGATGTCCATTCGATCTTCCAATCTATGGACTTTATATTTTGACGGGGGCATTAAACTCCCAGGGTAGAGGGATAGGGATTGTTCTTCTGTCACCCGAAGGTGTCACCATTCCACGAGCTTTTCGGCTCCATTTTCCGGCAACAAACAACATAGGCTGAGTATGAAGCCTTGTTGGCCGGATTGGAGGCCGCTCACTTCTATGGTGTCACTAAACTAAGGGTAATTGGTGATAGTCAGTTAATACTCCGCCAAGTACTGGCCAAATACCGCACATCTCATCCCGGGCTCAGACCATACCAAGAACTCACCACTCGTTACATCAAGCTATTCTCCAAACTCGAATTCATTCACGTTCCTCATGCTCAAAATATTCTTGCCGATGCTCTCGCTTCCCTGGCGTCTTCACTATCTGTCCCACTAGGCAGACAAGTTAGGACGATCTATGTCCGCCGATGTACCATTCCGGCAGTAGAAGATGCACGATTCTTGAAGGTTAAAGAAGAGTTTGAAAGAAAAAAGTACATTGAGCAAAAGGAGGAAGTATCTCTGATTGAGTTGGAGGAATTAGAAGAGGGTGAGAAACCATGGTATCATGAGATTGCGAATTACTGTCAGGATCAGACATATCCACCAGGATCAACTGATGAAGAGAAGAAAGCCATAAGAAGGGTCTCCTAGAGATACACCATCTTAGGTGGAGTACTTTACAAAAGGAGCTTGGCCGGTGTTCTGTTAAGATGCGTAGATGAAGAGGAGGCTGAATTGGTGCTTAAAGAAGCACACTCCGGAGTATGTGGAGGCCATGTAAATGCTCAAGCCCTCGCCAAGAAAATCATCAGGCAGGGGTATTACTGGCCTACTCTGGAAGAAGATTGCTCGATCTTTGTCCAGCATTGCCATCAATGCCAACTTCACGCCGACAAGATTCACTCTTTCGCATCTTCCCTTCATCCGATCCACTCTCCATGGCCCTTCGCTATGTGGGCTTTTGATGTTATCGGACCCCTCGGTGACCCAAACTCAACAAACAAAACCAAATCCTTCATCCTAACTACAACGAAGTACTTTACCAAGTGGGCGGAAGCGGAAGCATATGTGGAGATCAAGGCATCAACAGTCTGCACCTTCATCAAGCCCAACATCATTGCCAGGTTCGGGATCCCAGGAGACATCATCACCGACAATGGACCGCAATTCATCTCTCAGGAGCTGCGTGACCTTTGCAACAGGTATTGCATCAGATTGCATCATTCATCTCCATATTATCCTGAAGGCAACGGTCGGGCGTGAAGCCACCAATAAAACCACGATAAAAATCATTAAGAAGACTTGTAAGTCTAGCAAGTTCGCATCGGCCGATAAGTTAATTGCTGCTCTATGGGCCTACCGCCCTTCTATTCGAACCCCAGCGGGTCGACCCCTATGCCTTGGCATTTGGGATGGAGGCGGTAGTTCCATACGAAGTAATCATTCCTTCCCTCCGAGTCCAGATCGATCGAGATATCCCGATGGATGAACGCCGAGATTCTCTTCTCGTGCAACTCGAACTCTTGGACGAAAAGAGACTGACCGCTGCCGAACATGCTAGATCTTATCAGAATAGACTTAAAAGATTTTATCAGAAGAGGGTGGTGGAGAGAAAATTTGAAATCGGTGAGGTTGTGCTTAAAAGAATATTTGTTAAGCCGGGTGGTCCCCGCTCCAAACTTCAACCTAATTGGGAGGGTCCATATGTAATTTCGGCTGTTTATCCCGGTAATTCATATAAGCTGACTAATGCAGAAGGAGAAGAACTAGCTCATCCCTGGAATGGCGTATACTTCAAAAAAAATATTTCCCTTATCACAAAAAATCTATAAAATCCAAGGAGTGAAGGATAATGATAACATCTAACGCTTGCTTGTTCGGTGCACCAACTTGTCACTTAGGGAAATAAGGATAGGCATCATACTACATACGCTACACGTCTAGTCTTGAGATCCGATGATCGGAAGTCAGAGAGAAAGCTAGGCAACGCTTGGCAAAGGAAGGTCAACCTAATCCCATTCTCTTCTTGTTTCGGTCCAGAATAGATAAAAGGGGTTAGAATGAGGAGTATCGAAAATGGCCATTGCCTTAGTTGGAAAATGCCTTTGAAGGTCTGACCTTTTATTAAAAGAAAAGGTGCCAAAAGATGGGCAATGACCCCTCAGGTCAGCAAAAGAATAGACCTGTCTGAATGTGTACCAACAAAAGTCCAAAAGAAAAACGCTCCAAAAGATGGGCAATGACCCATCAGGTCAAAATCAAGCAAAAAAGAAGAAAGACACATCGAATGTGGGCCATCAAAGAAAATGGGCTAGAAGGAAGGACCCGAAGAGGTCAAAACCCGAATGGGCAATGTGGGTATTAGTAGGAAAACAAATTCGACATCCCTGAATTCTACTAAGGACTTACCACCAATCATCTTCCTTCTTTAACCTCAAAGGATTAGGTTGACCGACTAGGTCCAAGAAGAGCCATAGCCTATCAAAGAGGCGGAAAGGTCGAGAAGATCTCGGACTAGGCACTTTCTTACACGTGATGCCTACTCTTAACCCTTAGGTAGCAATGAGAGAGGCAACTATAACAAGCAAAGCAAAGGATGAGACAATCGTGTCCCTCACACCAAACCAAACAAAAAAATCAAATATTTCAAAAATCCTAAAAAGAATATCCAAAACACCAAAAAATCATAAAAATACCAAAATACCAAAAACATTATAAAACCATCAAAAACCCAAACAAATCAAAAAATTTCAAAACACCTAAAAGTTTGCTTTCTAGACTGATTAGTTGCCTTTGCATTCATGTTTAATTTCAGTCTTGCATGTTTCCTTTCTGTGCATTCTTATATTTTTCGTTATTTTACCTTGATAAGGCCTATGTCCCTTGACAAAAGATCAAGGCAACTTTGCCCTCTCCTCGCAAGGGACTAAGCCAAAATAAAGTTCTAATATCTTCTCTCAAGTGGATGCAGGAATAGGAGAAGGCATACCAACTTCATATCCCCAGGCACTTCGAGGAGGCAAAAAAAAACAACAAAAAAATCAAAAATTGAAAAACAAAAGTGGACTACCCTAACCCCTATTAGGACATGCATTTAGTATTGCATCTATCAAAATAAGTAATATTTGAGATGGTGAAGACCTCAAGTCTAGAGAGGCTGAGCACGAGAACCCCTTCAACAAAATCGGTGAGGGCCCAAGTCATTCCCTAGGCTTGCGGATAGGCCAAAGTTGAATATGCGGGGACGACGGTTTCTTCATAGATGTCCTGACCCGTTATAGTCAACCTATATCTTCAACTATTTTCTTATACTTATTTGTCTTTCTTTAAACCCAGCATGCATCATTTCATACACCATCATGCATCATCCCACCACAACCATTTCCTGTTTCCTAATCCTGCCATAACCTCCTTCCAGTCCCATTATGAACATTTTAAAAATGGTCTTTTATAACTCCAGAAAAGGTCTTGTTTTTTTCAGAGAATCGGTTTCCAACGAGTTTTAACAATGATTTCACCGAAACAAGAAGTTTTTCCATGTCAAACTGAACCGGAATTGTTGAGTAAAACCTTATGAATTTGAAGAACCCAACCTTGATTGATTGGCTGTCTCCTCTTTACTTTTCACAATTTACTGCATTTCTACCGAGTCCAGCACACCATGCAGTTCGGGTCCTGGCCGGTAACAATTCTCCCCCACGTGGGATTTTAGTTATTTACTTTCAGTACTGTTCTTCTCTTTAACCAATCAACAAGAGGGAAGGTTTCGATAAGACAAAAGGTAATCTCAGAGTCCGCTAAAGTTTTATTCCACTCAATTAGGCCAGTGAGGGCGTGTCTAAATCTACACCTTGGCGTCACCTTTTCAGTCCATTACCACTTCATTACGCTACGCCTCATTATGCTTCGCTACATTCGCCAACGCTTCATTCGTGTCACTCCCCTACAAAGCCGACGCCAAGGCGAGGCAAGCTGTAGACACGCAATTTTGGCCTAGTTGAAGAGCTTAAATTCTTGTTTTCATGAAGTATATTTGAGTAACCTTTCAAGGGAACCGAGTTTTCCGGAAAAATTAAGGTCATTGGCACATTTCAAAGAGGGCAAAACCCTGTGTATAAGGGCACCTGGCGCCCTACTTATAGGGCACCGGGCGCCTATAAATAGGGCACCGGGCGCCCTATAAACGGGGCACTCCAGCGCCCTATAAACCGGGCACAGGCGCCTCAGACTGAGGCACCACCGGCGCCACAGATCCAAATTAAATTGATTCTAAGCCACATTCACCCTCCAAAAGCCTCCAAATCGATCCAAAATCCTCCACCAAAAACCCTAAAACCTTCTGTTTCTGTCACCTAGAAATATGATTTTTCTCCAACTTTGAGAGCCCCTATCCGACTCTCCTCATACATCCAGCACCCAAACCACCTTCCACTAGCTTTATTTGCATATTGTCTACAAGGAGGAGCTCTTACTTCGTCCCGGAAGTCACCCAGCACTCCGGAGCGGCGTCGCGAAGAGAAGAAGAAAATCTGTTCGGGCCAGACTTAGTGCCCCGTATACAGGGTGCTTTGACCTTGGTCAACATGCCCCATAAAGGGGGCACCTGCTCCTGGCGCCCTATATATAGGGCACCAGGAAGGGCAGAAGTTTGTTTCATCATTTTCGAAGTCCGATCGCCCGTTTAATCGAGTTCTTTTCTCCCTTTTTCACTTTTGCATTGATCATCATGTTATTTAGCATGTCTTAGAACATTTTTGCATTTCATATATGTTTAAAACCTACCAAAAATAGGGGTTGGGATCTCGTCCCAATCCGGTTAGTCTCTTCCCATTTTCATGTTTGAATCTAAATTCGAGCACGATACTATGCTTTCGTTAGAACTAATGAAACCTTCACTTGTCTACATGTTTTCTTATGGACATTCTTAGGTAAATCTGATCGAGGCAGAGCTTCAACCGGATTGAAGGCAAAGGATTCACTAAGCTCTCTTCTTTCGGCCGGCCGAGAGAGGAGAAGTCGGAACTCAACAATCTCCCCGCTTCCGAAGGTACGACGGTCATCTTTCTATTTCATTTTCTTTCATTCCACCATATTTTGGAGCCTTTGGTTCCTGGCGACCACACCTACATAACACACCACCCACCAACACACACCGAGGCGGGCGTAAGGGTTCCGGGAGGGGGAGATCCGCGGATATCCCGTTACGGGTGCTTATAGATAGCTTACCGTGACTCAGATTTTTGATGACTAAGTAAAAATTTTGTATCAAAAGCATGAGTGGCCTTTTTGTTACTCCATGTCTAATTGACATAATATTTTTGTCCTATCTATTTTAGATTGATTTATGATAATTTATGTTGTAATATTTACTTCTTGCTAGGTTGTGGTGGATGTCTTCATTCTCCGCATCTTATTTTGCTTTCAAAATTATGTTCATTTTCATTTGGAATGTATAAGTCTATAAATATAAAAATATATCATAACTAACCAAAATCAATCAATGTTTACATTGGTTGCAAATAAATAAATATGATAATAATAAAAAATAATAATATAAAAGGAGTGTTGTTTATAATATTATAATCAATCTTTATAAATGAAAGTTGTTAAATTCATATAAATGTCACTCAAATCAATGTCAGTTTGATTACCAGTTTATGTGTATATTTGAAGAGTAAACTATAACATTTATAATTTAACTAAATTTTTATAATGTACTTATCTATCATAAGAATTTATCTCAATTATCCTATAAATTTATATATAATCAGTATATAATATATCATTCGAACACGTGCAAAGCACGTGATTTGACTAGTTTAAAATGATATCTCAATAAAGATTAAACAATAAACATGAAAATGTTTCGCTCTTTTCTCGATAGCCATTTGTATTTAACAAGAAGGTCTGTTGAAGTGCAAGGAAGAAGGTACACCACCAAGCGAGGATGCCAGGGGATAATACCAGGAGATATTACCAGGCGATATTTGTTAGGGGATAATACTAGAAGTCGTTGCTAGGAAGAAAGTCTGCCATTGTGCAAAGATGCTCCTAGAAGAAGGTTCGATTGTCTGTCAAAGATGCTTGATCATCTCTCGGGTGCTCTGTTGTGCAAAGAGTCAGGTTTTGAGAAGATGCCGCTGTGCAAGGTTGACCACCATTGAAAAGAACCTCTACTGCTACCAGGAAGAAGCTCTGTTGCCTTCGTTTTCGAGAAGCTCTGCTAGCCAAACTAGGGTTTCAAAAGCTTCCATCGAGAAGTAACTTCACTGCCTCTAGGAAGAAGTTCCGCCATCGCCACCAGGTAGAAACTTCGCCATTGCCGAGTTGAAGAGAGTCCGGTATGCCAAATAGGGTTCGCGACCGAAGGAGCGAACCATGGTGTTGTCAGCGAGTTGTTGTTGAGGACTAGGTGCCACTTTGGGAGACTCCAACAGGGGAATACAAAGATTGAGATGGTGACTTAATATTGTGTTTAACTGAGTGAATTTTTCATTATGGAAATTAAGTTGACTGAGTTTTTTATAAACATAATTTGGTCAATGGGTTTTCTTATAAAACTCATATTGATAATTGGGTCTTTAATTATTTTTTGCTATTTTTTTTCTAATCAACTTTTATAATCATAGAATAAATATAAAATATAATTGCTAACAAAATAAAAATTAAAATATTTTAAAGTATCACTGCAACTCAAGTAGATCAAGTGACCTCACTATACATAAGATAACTATTTTTTACAATAAATGAGCATCATGTTCGATGAGTACCATGATGCTAAAAGTAATTATTTCATTCTTGTCTTGCTGGTCAAAAACGATAATATCAAAAATATTCTTACAAATAGAATAAAGTTGATGTTGCTCCTGGCCTGATGGATTATTACTCATGTCCAAGGTGAGTGGGGTTGGGGGTCGTAACTGGGTCGGTCGACCTTTAGACTAATCCGATTCGACCAGGTTGTGACTCCAATTCATTATTATTAATTTTAAATTTTTTTTAAAAATCAATAAAAATATGATTTTTTTTTAAAACATACATATTCAAAAAAATAAATGACATGATTTAAATAAAAAATCCATCAACTTTATTCTAATGTGACATGTTTTATATTTTGTAAGTAGTTTAGGTACTCTCCCCATGTCATTTAAATTGAGTACAAAGTTTGGTATATGTATACATGATGATCATATTCGTCAATCCCTTAGGAAATCATCCTAAGACTTGATTCAAATAAATCACCATAATTATCGGAGCCATAAGTCGATTAGATCGAAGTGTCTGATGACTTCACAAGTTCACATAGTTCATTCCATAATGCTCTTGGCCATACGTAGGGAGCTAAGAACATTGTGATGAATCATATACATATTTTGATATATCGTGGTATTATCCTCCAGCTCACTACTTATGTTGATCTCCTCCACGTTATGGTCTTGCACCATGATTTCTGTCTTTGGTTGCATAGGTGTATTGCTCCTTGCTGGTAAAGTGTTGAGCTGTTGTAGTTGTAGAAAATATACCCAAATCTTGTGACCCTTGTCTTTGTGATTGTGTGCCACCTTCGTATCTAGTTCCATCATCACTGCTACTCTTTGAAGAAGAATCTTCAGAAGTTTGGTAATGCACTCGGATATTCGGCTCATGTGTGTTTTCTCGATCATCTTCAATTGTATCAATATTTGCAATATCAAGAGGATTAGTCATAACTTGTTTATCTTTTCTTTTACTTTACGTACCTCGACTAGTTCCTTCTCTGGTCCTCTATCACTTTGCTAGGGAGGGAGGAATATGGAATTCTTCGACCAAAAGGACATCATCGAGCACTCCTTCAGTCCATTGTCTGTCTTCCAGGTTGAACTCCAATTCTCTTAATCATTCTCAGTCGTTTACCCAAGCTTTCAAAAAGTTCTTCTCGTAGAATATTTGATCCAAAACAATGTCCTCCTCTTCAATTGTTGGTTCCTTGACCTGACATCTCACCGCCTGTGATATCCAGCTTCTTTGTTCCATCTGGTTATGTTGTAGTGATAATACACAAGGTCTTCATGTCTCTTTGATGTCAACCTAGTTTTTTGCTTCGTGTGAATCAAGTTGAGTGTAGACCAATTTCTCTCATAGTCTGTAGCTGAAAGTGATTTGGCTTAGGACCCTGATCGCTACATCCACTAAGTCTTTGTACCCTAGTGCTTTATCATGGTCCATCCACAATTAGCTGCATAAATTATATCGTACATTTTGATTAACTAACTAACTGATGAAAATTAATGTTATGTACCCGAACTTAGTAGCATCACATCTCGTTTCACTCTACTTGTTCCAAAGTGAAATGTCACATTATGTAATCGTACATCTTGTTGCAAGCGATGATAGCCCGATCGTCATCAATGAATATCCGTCGGATGACGCTCTTGATGTCATCTAATAGCTCGTTCGTTGCCTTGAAATATGGATTGTAGTAATACCTTAAGTTGAAAAAGTAACCTACGAACCAAATAATATTAGTAAACAACTTACATGTATTTGAAATATAAAAAATCTTTGTAAATGACTAAGGAAATATACATACTACATGTATGGGTTGATGTAATGTACATTCCCAACGACAATCTATGATGTTCCACCACTTGACGAAGTCGAACACTGTCTTTGAGATTTCTTCTTTCACTCTCTCAGTCATATCATATAAGTACCCGATGTCTGCTTTCCTATCTCTGTCAACTATCCTTTGTACCTTAACTATGGGTTGGACGATGTTTAACATCTTCTTTACAACCTTTCAAAAATCATCACTCTCTATTGTCTCTTCTATTTTTCTCCTCTTTCTCTTATCCAATGAGTTACATCTAACTATCCAACTATCCAAATCCAGTGAAATTACCATCTGAGTTAGAGGTCTCCTTTGCCTCAACAAACTTTCTAGCAAAATGTAATGGGAGGCGAACCGGGTTGCACCAGGCCATACAACTCTCGGCCCTTGATATGTTTCCTCATAAGTGTAAGGATGAAATTATGATTGTAAATAAAAGAAGAATGGGCTAACTTAACTACCCTGTCTATTCGAGGATCCTTGCATATATTCTCCAAAATCAAGTTTAAGGAGTGGGGTGAAACAAGATGTTCAATACAACTTTGGTCTTTTGACCATCAACATCTGTCTAGCTGATTTGTATGTGGCCATATTGTCTGTGGCTACTTAAACTACCCAGTTCTCTCTTATTTCTTTTATTACTCTATCTATCAATTAGTAAAGATGCTCGTCATTTTTTACCTATCTTGATGTGTCGACTGACTTCCAAAAGACTGTGCCAGTTTGACTGTACACTAGAAAATTGATCAACGTCTTCCTAGTTATATCTGTTAAGAATAAGACATTATCAAAGTTATACTAAAAAAGAATATTTATACATGTACTACTATAAATAAATTTACTTATTGATCCACCTATTAGTCATTAATATGCAACCGTTTTCCTCCCAAATTCCTTCAAATGAAGCTACATGCTTTTTTATATCTTGTACCTCCATAAGAAGATATACATTGTATATCTCCTTTGGATTTGGCCCAGACACTCTTTTCACGACGTCTTTGATTGTGTCGATCATGTTCTCTTAGTATGGTCCTTTCGCAGCATTTGTTGGTATATTATGATGAAAGAACCACCTTGATGTTGCTTGGCCAATCTTTTCTTTCACAACTTGAGGTTTTTCATTGCCATCATGATTCTGTTTTGATGTTGTCTTGGTCTAGTGATAACAAGATCCTTGGACTCATTGTCGGGTCATCATCTTGGGTGAGATCATGAATCTCATCTTCTAGTTGGTTGTTGGATCCTCTTCCACTTTCTCGACCGCTCCCACTTCCCAACCCTTGACCCATCATTCGGCCGGTGCGTCGATACAAGTCTTTATTGGTAAATGATCTTCGACTTGCTACTATTACTCAGAAGAGATCATCTATTAAAGAAATATTTAACTACTTAATGAACAATAAAATAAGAGAATGAACTACTTTTATGATTAATAAAATTGTACCATCGTTGAAGTCTTGGTCTCAACGAATATCCGGTCGATCTTGTCCGGTCTCATAATTGTTTATGGAGTGTCTAGTCAGTTGTGACAAATCTTCTCGAACAGTCTCCTTATGTCGTTTCAAAGTTCCATTCGCTTGTTCCATCGCTTGTAGGTGCCTACGAAATTGGGCTCTTTCCTCCAGTGGAGTGTGTGTAAGGTAGTACATTACCCTTCATGCATGCAAAATGAAATTTCAACCGATAAATACTATCAAATATAATTTTGCCACAATATTTATATTACATTTTTCTCTCCGCCATAGAGATCAAGATGCAATGTAACCAAGTTGGATCACTTTGGGTTGCGTCGGAAGTTTGGGTTGTGTGGTTTAGAAAAGATAATTTTTTCAAATAAAAAATTAATTAAGTAACTAATTAACTATTTAAAAGTACTTATCTAAGTAAATTTCTAATTGTGTAAGTAACTAAATAATTATCTAAATAAGTAAGTAATTAACTAAGTTTTCTAACTAATTATCAACTAAATAATCAACTAAATATCTATTTAACTAATTATTTAAGTAAATAAATATTAAGAATAATGAATTAATTGAGTAACTAATGAACTAAGCAAGTAAGCAACTATTGAGTAAGTATACTTAATGAAATAACTAATGAAATAATTAAGTAATTAAAGAAGAAATTATCACAATGTTTAGAGTAAAATTTGAGAGTAAAGAGAGTAATGAGAGTGAGAGCAAATGGTGAGGAGGAAGAAGAACCCTTTGGGAACTTTAAATAGCCCCCAAGGGGCTATAAGGGGGCTCCCCCCCGACTGTTGGCAATAGCCTGCAATGGTCACACGACCTGGCCAGGGTCACGTGACCCCGTTGCCGAGTCACATGATTCTGTGAACCGATCACTGGATCGCGCGATTCTGCGACTTGACTGGGTCATGATCGGGCCGATCGAGACCATTTCCAACCGACCATTTCCAATCGGGTCGGGCTTGGATCACGATGTGAAATTCCATGCTCATGTCGATGGATAGATTTCTGTACATCGCGAACGTGTCAACAGTTGAAGGGCATCATGGACGATTGCAAATAGGGCAATCTAGAATCAAGCTTGGCTCGCTGACCATTTGGTTTGGGATATAAATCATAGTGTACCATTCAAGAGGTTAGCAAAAATTTTTTACGTTTGTTGTAAATTTAAGCTTTTGGATGTGTTACTTGTGGGATACTGATAGGTAATATGCTGGCTCTTTCACAATGCTTTTAAATGATAAATGATACATAATGGGATACCTCTTCGTATAAAAAATGAATTTCTATTTGTGAATTTGCCCCCATGATGTTCTCATCTATCATAAAAGAATAAAAAATAACTTGCACCGTTAAGTTGAAAAATCTGATGACATCCATCACTGCAAACTGTCTAGACCAATGCGTTAAATCTGATTTGAAGTCGATGTTTTGTATATTAACTTTAAAGTTGACAAAAATAAATCTTAACTTTAAATTAGATTTAACACTTCTGTCTTCAATTCCATCTTTCCTTGTTCAACTTTAACCAACGACTATAGATTAATTGAGGTCATTATTTTCTGTATCAACTTTAAAGTCGACAAAAATAACATTGATTTTAAATCAAATTTAATGTGTTCAACCTAGTTAAAGTGGATGTTTCCAATATAGACTTTAAAGTCGACAAAAGTAACAGCGACTTTAAATTATATTTAAATTTAAAGTCTTTATCTACAACTTCATCTTTCCTTGTTTGACTTTAACCATCTACTTTGAAGTCGGTGATAGAGATATTAACTTTAGATGGGTTAAAGTCATTTTAATGTAACTTGACTTTAAATTTTATCAAATCAGTTGTCTTGTTTGACGACAACTTTATTAATAGGTTAATAAGTTGATTATATATGTGTCAATTTTTTTCTAAGACATTTTAAACAAGTCGACTTAGGTTAGCTCAACTTTAAATTTTATGTTCAATTGAATTGTGAAATAATGGTTTTGGCTAAACTGTTCTACTTTTGCAAAAAAAATAAATTAGTATGTTAGATTTATAAATTTTAAACTTAACTGTGGTACTATGGTAGTTCAAAAAAACAAAAACAAAAGCAAACCCCCCGGTATTATTTATATTTTTTTGGTTTTGGTATCTTGTTATTCTGCCACCTCTTCTCTAACAAACATAATCTATTGATGAAAATGCAACATGCCTCGAGTTCCTCAACTCTGACAGTGTCCTAAAGGCAATTGACAAAGGCGTAAGGGATGCAATTGTTTTGACACAAACATGCAACTTGTTGGCCATGTTATTTTCTTGCATCCAAAGCACCTTATTTATCAAAAGGATAGATAATGATGACGCTACTGTTGCATTACAACTTCCCCAATTGTAGTCAAATTTATTATTAGCAATGTAATCTTTGTACTCTAGTTGAAGATTTATTTCTTTTATAAAAAATATTTTATTCAAACAATTGATTGTCGTTTCAAGTTCTCTCTTTGGCCAGTGGAGATTGAAGAAGATGGCACCTATAATCTCCAACACAATCTCTCTACTAAGATACATGTGGTTATCCCTTTTTAACATTAGTATTTTATTTCTTTCTTTTCTCGAAGTCATAGGCTCCCGGTGACCACACACCACATCACAACACAATGAAGCCGACTGCCCGACGAGAACCAAGGGTCCAACCATTGTGCGATGATGACATCTTTTGTGAACCACGGTGGGAGATCTAGTGCTTGAAGTGTTGATGGTTATTTTTTCATGTTTCAAGAACAACCAATCGTCGCCTCAAGCTCTTTCTCCTTGGTCGGCTGAGAAAGAAGAAGGTGGAACATATAATCTCCCAACACTATTTCTCCACTAAGGTATGTATAGTCATCCCTTTTGGACTTTAATATTTGCATTTTATTTTCTTCTATGCTCGGAGCCCTCGGCTCTTGGCGACCACACACCACATCACACATAATGAAATCTACCACCCAGCGTGAGCTGGAATCGGAACCACAACACATCCACTTCGTTTTGGTGACCACAATGGAACCTGTAGTGCTTGAAGCGATGTCAGTTGTTCCTACATTTTTCAAGTAAGCCTTTTTTCATTTCCAATATTTCATTACCATCTTTCATTTTATTTATCCAGTCGGTCCCCACGTGTACCTCTTTTGATTTGCAAACACAAAACTCTTCAAAGTACTCTTTGCTTCCTAGTGTCTTGGTGTCACCCTTCTAGGAGCACCTGGTGTCTCCCCAGCTAGGATGCCAAGTGTCACCATGGCTGGGACATTACCTGTCCTTACTTTTTGAGCTTTTGGTTTTCATTGGTCCTACAAGTGGACCCACCTGCACTTTCATTTACAGTTATTGCCTTGCATCTTGCTTTTAGTTTGTTTTAAAATCCATGCTATGTCGATCCTCACAAGACCTTGTTTGTAAAAGTTCTCTTCAGTTCTGCCTTCTGTTCTTATGTTCTTCCTAATGTCCCCTTACTTGGGACACCTGGCATCTCCTGTGCCAGGACACTTGGTGATGCTGAAAGCGGGATGTTAGGTCCCCCCGAAGGCTTTTCTTAGTGTAGTCTTAACTTGTCTTCAAGTTCACATGCTCTTTGTTATTTCCTTTAATTAATCTTGCCAAAACTGATCTTTTCCAACATTTATACTTTGCTTAATTGTTGCCTTTGCTAGTTTTTTCATCATCTTAGCTATTATTTGTTGATTATTTTTTATTTTTATTTTCATTGTATGCCATCTCATCCTTGCTCATTTCTTGCATTAGATTGCTTCGGTTCCAGGTTCACCTGACTTGCTAGGTTATCGAGACGGGAGGCTCACTCTCCTCCCAAAGCTATTCCCACCCCACACCCTCTTCTTGGTGGATTCTGATCTCTCTTCTGGGGATTCTTTCTTGGTTGGCTTCAGACGTGAAGGATTCTCTTCACTGATTGGGTTGGTTGTACCATTATCCCAAAACATGGTGCTACCTTTTACCCATCATTATGAGAAAAGTGTTAATCCTAGATTGCTTAGTGTTGTGAGAACATAGGGTTTGACCTATCATTGAGATGAAAATATTCTCTTAGAAATCACTAATGTAAGGATTAAATTAAAAAAATTGTATGTAGTCATTCCAAGTCTCTATTTTAACTTGTCTATGCAACAAAAAGGGAAAACAAAAAAAAGAGTGGCAACTCTCTTACAAAAATCTTTAAAATTTTTAAAAATAAATTCTTACTTGAGGTAAATACTTGTTTTCTAAAAAAAATTCAAAACACAACAAAATCACTTAAAAGAACAAAAAATTTATCTTTTGCATAACATTATGTCAGTGTCATCAAGGTAAAGTAAGATGATCGACACGATGAGCTACTACACTGCCAACGGGTCTAAGATGCAATAAGGAGTTGCACAACATCATACTTATGATTTTAACCATGTCTTAAGACCCCATGCCTCCTATGTCACTCTAATCAACTTTGGATTGTCGTCCACACTACCATGGGTAGCAAATCATTCACTAGCCATGTCTCTAGTCTTTGTCTCTTACTCTTCTCATTCTTATTCAAGGACAAGCACACCTAGTTTGGACTCAGCCCGTGCAATCCCTCTTGGCCTTTGAGCCATGTCTCTAGTCCAACCCCTTTTGCTCAATCTCCGCTTTGCTTATAGTTGGTTCTCACTCACTTAGCAACATCAACTTACCTTACTATTGCTCGGGCCTCCTACATGCCCCCCAATGCAACCCCTTCTCCCATCGCCTAGGAAACTTTGGTCAATCAAATCACGATCAATGAGTTTAATCAATTAAAAAGAGAATGCAAAGAACTCAAGCACTTGATAGATCTCCAGACAACCCCCGAAATTTATGTTCTCCCTTTCCCTTACATCCCTCCTTCTCAAACATCAGCCTATCGCCGCTATGATGGCACCAGTAATACATTTACTAATATTTTGAACTTCATGTACGAATCAGATGGAGAAATGATCAGATGGCTCTAGTCTTTGTCTTTAGATGATATTTAAATGGGACATCCATAAAATGTTTCTATTCTCTCAACTTGGTGGATGCAAGCAGTATAGTTAGGGCAAACTTTTTACAAAGATATAATGATCACATTGAGCTGGCCTATGCACTTACTGATCTAATGGACAAGAAAATGAGAGAGGACGAAGACTTTATACAATATGTTGATAGATGGATGTTGATGGCTAAATAGCTTGCATATACAATTTTTGAGCTGGATTTAGTCAATATAATCATTGCTAATACTATACCGATTTTAAAAAATATTTTGATCATACATTATCCCATAAAGATGTATGATCTATATGAAAGGGCAAAATATATTTAAGCTCAACTTAAGGACACACCAATCATGGAGCTATACAATTTGAAACATCAAGCCCTCAATGAAAGTGAAAATGCTAGTGTTGTAGGGAACCCAATAGAAAATCCAATCGACATATGAGCCTTCCACAACATAGGGTTATTCCTCAACAACTCCATCAAGTTCATCAAAAGCATCCTCCCCAACTAAATGTTCAACTAGTGGCTCCCTTACCTCAACCAATCCTTCTACCCTAGCCGGTCGTACAATTCATGGATCCTCCTCCCCCACCAATTCTACACAAAACATTGGTTCCTCGGCCTCATTTAATCATTCAACCCCTAACTCTTCATCTCATTGCATATCAGCCTCAGCCAGTTGCACAACCCATTTTTTTCAATAACCTCCACAACCAGTTAAGCATAATCAAACTCTTCCAAAAGCTTGTGCCCCTACCCTAGAATTAGAGCTAGTTCCCCTTATTTGCCAATCGTTCATGTCAATCCTGATCGTGTCTTATGAGCCAGCCAATAATGAACCAAATCAACTAGTAGAGGGATATGAACTCGAAATCAATTATCCTTTGATATTTGACTTTCAACCTGTCTCTTCGATGCTCTTTGAGTCCAATATATCCTCCGTCCTTGAACGAACTCAAGAGAAAGTCAATAAAGAACATGATCCACATGTAGAAGAATCTAAAATTAAAATCTATGATGATCTATCTAAATCTAATGCTTTATCAATTATCTTCATCCCTCAGGTACCCTTAGAGTAAGGCGCACTCTCCATCATTGGACTACCCAAAGAGAAGTTGAAAATTAACAACATAGGATGGAGAATCCTGGTGATGCTTGAATATCAAGTTGGCAAGGGCTTAGGCAAAGAATTACAAGGAATAGCACATCCAATGCAAACCCAATTTTTTATCCCAAGGGAATGACTTAGATTTTAGAAATCAACTCTTGAGTCTTAGAAAGGCAAGGAAAGATTAACCATCGCAATTGAGAGTTTGGATACTCATTTTACAAAAGTGGCACAATTGGAGGAAAAGGAATAGAGCTCGCGATTGATTCCTCGACCATCAATAATATTAGGGCAACCCATGAGGCAACCAATGAAGAAGGCTAAAGGGAAAAGAATATCCAATCACAAATTGGCAAGAGTTGGATTATTCATCAATCATTTGAGTAACTGGGTCTGAGACAAGGGAATTATAGGACCCCCACCAAAAATGCATTCATTTATAAGGCAACATTTTATGGCTAGGTTAGTCAATAGTCATCTAGGTAGTTGGGTCTGGGCAAAGGATTGTTGGGACCTACTCCAGTGTGGCAAGTCCCTTCACCAACTCCCTTTTTAAGATCATCTCAACTTTCTAGACCAGGCCCTAGTGTTCATTTTGGTCAATCAAGCCACTGAGCCCACCTTTAAGCCCTCACTCATTTTCTTGAACTGTGACTAAGTGGCCAATGCTCTTCTACATTGTGCCCATGCATCCATTATCCTCCTAAATCAGGCCCTTGTGTCCACCATCCTTCCAAATCGGACCCACACACCCATCACCTTCTTAAGTCGGGCATGTGTGCCTACCCTTCTAAATCTGGCCCATGTTTCCCTCCTTCCAACTCTAGCCATTGCACCCATCATTAGTCTCAATTGGGCCCACATGCCCCTCTATCAACATCACCATCGATTCTCAAGCCACGAAACCCACTTCATCTTTCTCAATCGTGCCCATAAGCCCACTATCTTGAATCAAGCCCACGTGCCCACTCTTCTAGGTTCGACCATATCATTCTCAATCAGACCCACAAGCTCCTCCTTCAATATTACCATCAATTCTTGGGCCATGGCCCCTGCTCTATTCCTTTGTATCGAGGCCATGTGCCCATTATTAATCGTAATCAGGCCCATGTGTCCCTCCTTCAACATTATTGTCAATTCTAGGGCCATGGCCCCCATTCTACCTATTCCAATCAGGCCCATGTGCCCACTAACCATTCCAATCTAGCCCACATGCTCATCACCCAGCTCAGTTGACTTAAATGCCCACCCTTTTGAATCAGACCCTGGCACCCATCATCCTCCCAAGCCATGACCACACGCCCCTATAGACACGCCAAATTTGCCTAGTTCAGAGCATAAAACTCATGTTTTATACGGTAACATGTGTGATTGACCTTAGGATGATGCCAGGTCTTTTAAAGTTCATTTGGAGCTTCACCGAACGAAATTAGATGTTTTCCAAAGTTTTCTGCACAAAGCCATAATTCCTGAGCGAAAGCCACACGTAAATCATGTAAACACGTAAATTGGCTGAATGACCAATGCCTAATGATCATGCATTGAAGGATATGGTCAGATTCACACTCTGGACACGTTTTGATTCATGCCGTGCCTTTCCGGTTGGCCGTTGGAGTCATTTCGACCAGTATCAGATCTTCTATTCACTATCCTAACTTACGGATAAAATTCTGAAGTTTTGGAGGTTTTTATGGCTTATCCAATGGTATATATAGCTTCTTCGTCCTGTTATCTTTCCAACGCAACAAACGACGTCAAATTCCGAGTTCGGGAGTGTTCACAATGGCTTCCGGAAGAAGGACGTGCAAAACAGTCCCATGCGCCCAGGTCCCTGGTCACATGCGCCCAGGACCCCAGGCACGTGGCATTGAGCCCTACCACTGAGGCACGTGGCTTGTGCCCCCGATCAAGGGCATGAGGGAACTAGTTTTTCACCGAGACTCTACCTCTGAATGGATTAGATCAAATTTTTCGACCAGATCAGACTGAAATTTTCGGATGGATTGGATGCGCCCTCACTGGGAGGCACATGTGCCCTGCACCAAGGTGCATGTGCCCTGGGGTAGGGTGCAAGGTACCCTATTTTGTAGTATGGATCGCGACGGTCGTTCTCCTATAAATTGAGGCCAATTCTGGTCGTTCTAGAGGGATCTACATGATCCCCCAAGCATCTCAAGACGTCCAAGCTCCCTCCTGCATCCATTTTGTGATTTTTAGAGAGATAATTTAGAGTTTTAGATAAAGAAAAGTCGGTTCAGGAGAGAGGAAGGCTGGTCTGCAGGTGATCTGCTAGGTCTCTCTTCTTTGGCCTCTACAGCAGCATGTAGACGTCTGTTGCTAGAGCTCTGAACATCAAAGTTCTTCCTCTCCAAGTCTTCTTCAGTTTACAGTCAACAACATGTTATTACAGGGTCAGGGATGGTTGTGGCAAGCACAGAAGCAAAGTTGCGCTTGGCAGATCCTGGACTGTGCTCAGCTTTTTAGACAACCCATATTTGGCCATATCTCTCTCTATTCTTTTCAGAATCTTGTTGTTCTTTTTTCTATCTCTTTGTTTCGTGATTCTCCATCCTCCTATCATTTTTTTACATTTTTTTTTTAGTTATTTAATCCGAAAATAAAAAAAGAGAGGTTAGAGAACCCGAATCCGGTCAGTTTCTAGTCAGTTGTGTGTTTCATGTCATTTTACTTACATATACTCTACTTTGTCTAGTTCTAATAGTCTTTTCATCTATTTTTTGTCTAGTTGCATAGAAAATCAAGCACCCACTCGTTGAGGACTTTTCTTCATCGGCCGGCCGAAGAAGGAGAAGCTTTGACCCACACTCTTCACGCTAAGGTACACACGGTCAATTTTATTTCATAAATCGGAACCTGCGGTTTCTGGCGACCACATGTCTTAATTTTCTACTTCTCATCCTCCTCCCACATGACCCGAACCGTCTCTTTGGTGATCGAGCGACGCCAAGGGATGAAAGTTCAGGGATCAATGTGAGTGTGGGACCGAGGTGAGAGTTGCTTTCCATGCTTTCTTCCTTTCTTTCTCATCCCCTCTTGAGGTGACGATCCGGATTCACGGACTTCCCTGAAAAGGAGAGGGCCCATCGAATTCTTGGAGTCGATAGCCCCTCCTTCCAAATTAGGCTTATGTGCTCATCCTCAACAACTGGGCCCAAGTGTCCATGTCCTCAAATTGGGCCCGCGAGACCAACTCCCTCCTCTATAATTAGGTCTACATGCCCCATTCCTTCAACTAGGCACACAAGCCCAATCAATTTTTTTGCTGCTGGTCCCACACACCCCCTTTCCCTCTATCGGGCGCATTTGTCCTTACTCATTTCTCCTCAGGACCATGAGCCAAACTCCACTTGCTAAGTCAGTCTCTCCCACCCACCCAACCAAAATCCAACCAGCAAGCCCCTTGAGCCCCTTTCCTCACTAGTACCCAAGGATCGCCGGGTCCAACCGACCTAATCAAACCTTTTATTTTAATATTGTTTTAAAAATTGCAAACAATGCCAAAAAATCATAAAAAATAAGTAACATTATTTCAACAAATAATTCTTAACTTTATTCCAATGTGACATGATTTACATTTTCTATAAAGTAAATGTACTATCCTCATGTCATTTAAGTTGAATACATAGTATGTACACTCGTCACTCCCTTGAGCAATCACCCCTAGACTAGATCCCAAAGAATCATCATAACTATCATAACCATAAGTTGATTGGATCGATGTGTCGGATGAATCTGCATAATTCATTCTGTACTACTCTTGACCATATGTAGGGAACAAAAAGTATTGGGATGAATCATATGCATAGTTGGATACATTGTGGTATTGTCCTTCAGCTCCATAGGTACGATGAGCTCCTGTATGTTGTGACCTTGTACCACGATCAACGTCTTGGGTCGCATGGGTGTATTACTCCTTGTCAATAAAGCATAGAGACGTTGTAAAAGATATAGGAGGATCTGGGGTCCCTTGTATTTATGAAGTAGTGGTGCCCTCGTATCTAGGTCCACTGTCACTGCTACTTTTTGATAAAGATTCCTGAGAAGTTTGGTACTGCATTCGAATGTTTAACTCCAGTGTGTCTTCTCAATTATCTTCAACTGTATCATCATCTACATTGTCAAAAGGATCAGTCAGAACTTATTTACCTTTTCTTCTACTTTAAGTGCATCTACTAGATTTTTTTCTGGTCCTCTGTCGCTTTGCTTGGGAGAGAGAAATCTAGAATTCTTTGACGAGAGGGACATCGTCAAGCACTCCTTCAGCCATGGATTGCAGGATCGGAATCGGCCAGTGGATCGGTGGGTACCGATCCGATCCAGATCAGATCAGATCGGTCCGATTCCAACCGATCTTCGGGAAGAAATTTTGGTCCGGAATCACTCTGGATCGGTTCTTCAAAGGTGCTAAAACATCAAAAAAATATCAAAATAACATGCTAGATCGGATTCCAATTCGATCTAGCATGTTTTGTTGCCGAAATCGGCCTGAATCCCCTCGTAAACATCGCTGTGGTGGCCCTGTGACCGCTGCGGTTGTCTTCCCCGACCGAGGGCAGGGAAGACAAGGCTACCGGGTCCATCGGGACCTGGTAGCTGGATCCGGTGACTTAAGTCACTAGACCGGTGACTTAGGTCACCCTGGACCAATCAGGTCGACCGGTCTGGCCAGCCCCCCGCCCTATTGATCCAGTGACTTAAGTCACCGGATCCAGGGCTGCCGGGTCCCGATGGACCCGGTAGCCTTTCTTCCCCGCCCGATAGGGCTAGGAAGATAGCCACGGCGGCCACGGTGGCCGCCGCGGCAATTTTCTAGTTGATTCCGGCGAGGAATCGTTAGAATCATTCCAGAATCCACCGATTTGTATGATTATGGCCCCGAATCGGACCAAACAGTCCAATTCCGACGGATATTTTATCTAGATCGGTGGTTCTGCCAAGAATCAGATCGACCATGGCCGATCCGATCCATGAATCAGCCGATCCCGATCCGGATCGGCTGATTTTGCAATCTATTCTTTCAACCCATTCTTGGTCTTCCAAGTTGAACTCTAGTTCTCCCATCCCTTCTTGATTGTTGACCCAAGCTTCCAATGAATTCTTCTCTTAAAATATTTGGTCCAAGTCACTATCCTCTTCTTCAATTGTTGGTTCCTTGATATGCCGTCCTGAAACCTTTGATATCTTTTATTCCATGTGGTTATGCTTCATTCTCTTAAATTCTTCAACTTTAGCCTCATGTTGTAGTGACAATAGACGAGGTCTCCAAGTCTTCATGATGTCAACTGGTTCCTTTGCTTTGTGTGAATCAAGCTAAATGTAGACCAATTTCTCTCACAGCCTGAAGCTGAAGTGGTTTGACTTAAGAACTTGATAACTACATCCGTCAAGTCTTTATATCCTGGTGCTTTACCATGGTCTATCCATCAATCAGCTGCATAAATATAATGTGTTAAAAAATTATATCGTACATTTTTATTAAGTAACTAAGTCACGAAGAAGAATTCTACATATCCAGACTTAGTAGCATCACAGCTCGTTCCACTTTACCTATTCCAAAGTGAAATGACCGCATTCTATAATCGTACATCTTGTTGCAGGCAATAATAGACCGATCATCGTCATCGAGCATCTATCGGATGATGCACTTGATGTCATCTAACAGCTCGTTCGTTGCCTTGAAATGTGGACTGTAGCAATACCATGTGTTGAAAAGATAACCTATCAAAGAAATAATATTAATAATCAACTTATATGTATATGGAATTTAAACAAAGTAAGTAAATGACTAAAGATTTATACATACTGCATGTATTGGTTGATGTAACGTATGTTTCCATTGACGATCAATGATGTCTCACCACTTAGGCAAAATCAGACACTGTCTTTAAGTTATCTTTCTTCACTCTCTTAATTGCATCATATAAGTATCTTATGTTTGTTTTCTTATCTACGTCAACTATCCTAAGTACCTTCACTATGGGTTGAATGATGTTCAAGGTTTTCTTTACAACCTTCCAAAAATCCCCACTCTCTTTTGTCTCTTCAACTTTTCTTTCTTTTATCTTATTTGAAGGAGTACATCTAGCTATTCAAGAACCCCAACCTGTTGAGATTACCATCTAGGTTAGAGCTCTCCTATGAGTCAACAAGCTTTCTAAGGAAATGTAGTGGGTCGCACCGGGCCTTAGTAACTCTTGGCCCTTAGTATGCTCTCTCACAAGGTTACGTATGAAGTTATGGTTATAAATAAAAGATGAAATAAACTGCGCTAGCTTGTCTATCCTATCTATTTGAGGATCCTTGTATGTATTCTCCAACATCAAGTCTAAAGAGTGGGTGGAATAAGGTGTCCAATACAACTTTCTTCTTTTCACCATTAGCATCTTTTCGGCTGATTTATATATGGTTACACTGTCTGTGACTACATGGACTACTCAATCCTCTCTTATCTCTTTGATAACTCCATCGATCAACTCGTAAAGATACTCGACAATTTTTACTTGTCCTAATGCAACGACCAACTTCCAAAAGACAGTGCCAGCTTGACAATACACTAAGAAATTGATCATATTCTTTATAGTTATACTTTTGAAGAATGAGACACTAAGTAAGTTGTACTAAAAAAATATTTATAAATATACTACTATACACAATTTTACTTATCGGTCCATCCGTCGGTCATTAATGTGCAACCTTTTTCATCTCAAATTCTTTCAGAAGAAATCGTATACTTCTTTATATCTTGTACCTCCATAGGGAGATATACATTGTATATCTCTTTTGGGGTTGGCATAGGAACTCCTCTCTGAACATCTGCGAATGTGCCGATCATGTTCTCGCAGAATGGTCCTTTCGTAGTGTTTGTTAGTATGCTATGGTGGAAGAACTATATTGATGTTCCTTAGCCAATTCTTTCCTTGCACAACTTAAGGTTCTTTATTGCCATTGTAATTGTACTTTGACGTTTTCATGGTCTGGTGATAACGGGATCCATGGGACCCACTGCCAAGTCATCATCTTGTGTGAGATCATGAATCTTATTTTCTAGTTAGTTGTTGGATCCTCTGCCACTTCCTCTACCACTCTCACTTCCCGAGCTTTGACCCATCATTCGGCCGGTGTGTCGATACAAGTCTTCGTCAGCAAAGGATCTTCAACTTGCTTCCATTGTTCGGAGGAGGTCATCTATTTAAATTTATTTAAGTAATTAATAATAAATAAAATAATAGAATGAGCTATTTTTATGAGTAATACAAACATACCATCATTGAAGTCTTAGTCTCGAAGAATATCCAGACGATCTTGTCTGGTCCTATAAATGTGTGCGGAATGTCTCGCTGGTTGTGACAATTCTTCCTGAATGGCCTCCTTATGCTGCTTCAAACTTCCCTTTTCTTGTTCCATTGCTTGTAGGTGCCTACGAAATTGGGCTCTTATCTTCGGTGGAGTCTGTGTACAAAGTGTAATATTGTCCTTCATTCCTGCAAGATGAAATTTCAATCGATAAATACCACCAAATATAAATTGTCACAATACTTACATTTCCCTTTCCTCTCCGCCATGGAGATTAAGTTACAATGTGCCTAAGCCGGATCATTATGGGTCGCACTAGAAGTTTGGGTTGTGTGACTTGGAGAAGACATCTTTAATTAACTAAAAATATGTAATTAAAACAATTTAAGTCACTAATGAAGTAACTAAGTTACTAATTAAATAACTAAAGAATAATTTTGAACATCTATTCAACTAACAAACTATTAACTAGAATAAGTATTAACTAATTATGTAAGTAAAATTAATAAAATAGTATAATTACTAATTACGTAACTAATGATGTAATTATCAAATTAATTAAATGATGTGTGGAAGAACTTAATAAACTATTTGAATATTTAATTTACCAACTAACTATTTTATTTACTAACTAACTAAAACAACTAATAAAAGAATGAAATAATTAATGAACTAATTAAGTAACTAAACAAGGAAGAGAGCATGAAATTGAGAGAAAAAACTTGAGAGTAAGAGTGAGCAAGAGAGAGGTGATAGACGAGAACACCTTGGGGGCCTTAAATAGGACTCTAAGGGTGTGGGGGGGGGGGGGCTTAAACCCCTCCCCCCCGGCACTGGCAACGGGTCATATGACCGTTGCCAGGCAGGTTGCATGACCCTGCTAGGGTCGTGCTACCTGGTTGCCGGGTCACACAACCTGGTGACCCCATGCAGCCTAGTGCTCCGGGTCGCCCCAACCTTGTCACAACCGGGGTGGTCACACTCAGTTCCAATCCAGTTGGGTACGAGTCGCAACCCGAAATTCCATTCTA
This sequence comes from Cryptocoryne crispatula var. balansae, assembly GCA_036172225.1. Classification (NCBI taxonomy): domain Eukaryota; kingdom Viridiplantae; phylum Streptophyta; class Magnoliopsida; order Alismatales; family Araceae; genus Cryptocoryne; species Cryptocoryne crispatula. Next base: position 42,949,179 of record CM069921.1, read on the forward strand.
CTACCCCTAAGTTCGTCTACTTTGCTTAAATCAGGCCATCGTGCCCATCCTTTGGATCGGACCCTTGTGCTCAACGCTCCTCCAATTAGGTCCACGTGCCCAACTCCACTATTAAATTGGGTCGTCATGCTCACACTTCCAATTAGGTCAACATCCCCATGTCTTAATTATGCTCTTTCGATCGAGCAATCGTGCCCATGGTTGTAATTATACTTTTCTTGTCTAGTCGTTGTGCCCATATTTTTAATCATGCTTTTCCAATTGGGTCGTAGTGCCCATGTTTTCAATAATACTTTTTCAATCAGGCTGTAGTGCCCATGTTTTTAACCATACTTTTCTAATTGGGTCGTAGTGCCCATGTTTTCAATTATGCTTTTTCAATCAGTCTGTAGCGCCAATGTTTTCAATTATACTTTTGCAATTAGGCCATTGTACCCTTGTTTTAATTATGCTTTTTCAATCGGGTCGTAGCGCCTATATTTTTAATCATGCTTTTCCAATTAGGCCGTAGTTCTCATGCTTTCAATTATGCTTTTCCAATCGGGCCATTGTGCCCTTATTTTAATTATACTTTTTCAATAAGGCTGTTGAGCCCATGTCTTTCAATAGAGCCATCATGCCTCTCATGCTTCTAAATTAGGCCATCATGCCCTTAATTTTCAATCGGGTCATCATGCCCCTCATGCTTCCAGATAAGGCCATCATGCCCTTTATCTTTCAATTAGGTCATCATGCTCCTCAACCTCCCTAATCCGGTCATTGAGCTCCTCACCTTTTCAAAATTGGGCCATTGCACCCTTCATCTTTCTAGAAAGGGCCAATGGGCCCCCAATTCTTCTGAATTGGGCCTAAAAGCCCATCATCATCTATCTTCGGGACTACAATCCCGCTACACCTTGTTGAATTGGGTCATCATGTCCCACCTCTTTTTGTTGGGCCTATAGGCCCACCTCATTCATTTGGCTTCCAAATTTATTTTTGTCTCATTTCTTTCAATTTAGGCAACAACTCTTTTATTTTAATAAAGTGAGCAAATTTCATGATGATATCTTTACCTTTAATGCCATTACTGAATGCCAACCTTTACGATTTTTCTACATCTTCTCATCATCGTATTAACTCAATGAGAAGAAATGGAAGTAGCGAGTCAAGGAATGAACAAGTGCCAACTATACTATCCTGGCAACACTATCACCAACAATGAACTTCATCCGCTCTCAGGTATTGCATATATGTATTCATCATTCTCATGTTATCTTCAAGGTGTTCATTTCTAAAGAATTTGCGAGTCTTGACATTTTTCATCTAATTGTAACATGCCTTAAAATTTTTTTGCTTAGAGAGAATAATTGAGAGAATTTGATTTAATATTGTTCAAGCATATTTTTGACCATAAGAAAATATCAAAAAGATAATGAGTGGCACAAAGATAATGAATGACCCCCAAAATCTACCAATGACTTATCTTCAATATTTTCCTTTCTTTAACCCTTATGGGTAGGGTAGACCAACCAGATCTAGAAAAAACCTAACTAATTAATGGTAGAAGGTAAAAAAGGATTCCAAATGAAAGGATTCCCCCTTATCACACATAGTGCATGCGCTTGCTCTTCGAAGAACAATTAGGGGCATTCATCCTAAGTGGATCAAGGCAATGATAAGCATCCTCTCTATAAAAGAAAATTGGAATTTTCTAAAAAAAATAAACAAATTAAAAGGTCTCAAAACTCAAATAAATTTAAAAATCTTCAAAACCAAAATATTTTTCAAATTCTTTTGCATGCACCAAATATTTAAAACTCAAACAAACTTACTTTTTTAAAACAAAAACATTTTAATTTCATGTCCTTTGCATATAATTTGAGTTTTGCATTCAACAAAATTTTAAAATTCAAACAAATTTAGAAGCCTTCAAAAATAAAAAAATTTTTGCTTTCCGTATTCACATTTAAATTTTTTCTTGCACACGTCAAAAAAATTAAAACCCAAACAAATTGAAAATTTTCAAAACTAAGAAATATTTTTGACTATGCGTGCACATTTAATTTCATTCTTACATGTCTCTTTTATGCAATGTATATTTAATTTCTTCTTGTTACCATTATTGTCTTTCAAAAGGGCTTTCATCCCTTGACAAAGGATCAAGGTAACTTCAGCCTTCCTCATACAAGAGAACTAAGCCACGATAAAATTCTAATCATCTCTTTATCAAGTGAATGTAAGAAACATGGACTCCACACAAGGGATCCTGTGCATCAACTCTCTTCCTCAAGAACTTGACTTAGATATAGCAAAACAACAAAAAAACAATAAATAAAAATAAAAGTGGACTACCTAACCCCTATTAGGACTTGTATTTTAGTATTTCATTTATCAAAATAATAATATTTGAATGTTGAAGACCTCAAGTTTAGAGAAGGTCGAGCTGGAGAACCCCCTCAATAAAAACAATGATGGATCGATCATTCCAAGGCTTGCGGATAAGCCAAAGTATGTGTAAAGGGATAACGGATCTCTTGAAAGTATTCTGCCTTGTTACACATAAGATCTATATCTTCAACTATTTTCTTATCTTTAATTTGTAATTTTTTAATTCTTAAAAAATATCACCTCATGCATCATGTCATGCGTCAATTGCATTCATGCATCTCACATCCTTCAAGTGCCATGAGCAATGAACGAGCTATTTTTTAGTTTTCTAAAATGTCACTCGCGAAATTTGGTAGATTCTAGTTGAACATGAAGTCATTCCACTATGAACAAAAATGGTTCCTCCACGAGGACTAAATGAACTCGAAAGATCTCGTCCCAAGATGATTGGATGTTCACTTTATATTAGCGTTAGTTTAGTTTTAGCCCTTCTTAGGATGGTACACTACAAAGTTGGATCACTGACCGAGATGAACTAACGAGCCATGACTCGGGGTCCCCTACACAAGGGGGCATGCTTTTTCTTCATCCTCTATTAGTAACTATAGCACTTCATCCATCCAATCAATGATGAGTATGATTTAGAAGGAACAAATGGAAATTGTGAATGGCTAATAATGTTCACCCTATACCCAATTAGGCCATAGTGTGCATGTCTAAATCTACACCTTAGTGTCATCTTTTCAGTTCATCACCATTACACGACACTACGCCTCACTTCACCATATTACATTCATCTATGCTCCATTCCAGAACCCTCACCTGCAAAGCTAATGCCAAAGTAAGACAAGTTGTGGGCACATAAATTTAGCCTAGTTGAGAAGCTTAAGATCCATGTTTTCTTAGGAAATGCTCAAAATTTTTTATTAACAAACTGGATTTCTGAAGAATGACAAAAATAAGTCTCTGAGCCAGGTGATGTCACGCACCCAAGGACACCTGGCATCCCACACCTTGGGACACTTGATGTCCCTACAAATAGGTTGATAGGAGTCCCGAAAACCATGATGTCACTTATTTCCCATGCAAACCTGATAGCTCTGGCTATGGTAGGTGGGCATTTTTCAACGGCCAGGAAAGAAAAAATCATGGCCCTAGGGATGCTAAGTACGTACGACCTAACCGAAGTGACCGCTAGTGGCACACGCCTAACCAACGATCGGGTGTGCATTGTGTGGTGGCATCCCACCACAAAGGAAGCCAGTTATTGTAGCAGCGGTGGTCAACGCATGCGACCAACTTTCGGCGCATGCAAATTTAATGGCATTCATGGACTAACAAGTGTCAAACAGGATGCCTGCCAATCCTAGTGCTGGGTCATTATGTGTCTCGTCTAACACTATCAATTATGTCCGAAATGTCCTTACCTTAGGTCTATAAAATGACACCGCTAAACCACTTTTTCAAAGGTTTGTAATTGGAAAAATGTCTAAGAGGCTTCAAATGAGATCTCAAAGCTCCCCCACTCCCAAAAACCCATTATAAGAGTGTTTTAAGAGGTCCCCACTCCATCCATTATTTCTTCATCATCATTTACTATAAAGCTTTTCAAAACTTCACATTCAAAGGGAGGTCATCACCCACGTCCAAGAAGCTCCTTTGGGGTCACTCACAAGCTTTGAAGATCATCCTAGAGAGTTGTTGGAGCGTTCGAGTGAAAACTGGTCACTGGAGGACTTGATGACCCATCACCAGGGACACCCGATAGTGCAGTCGCCAGGACACTTGGTGCCCCCTATGCAGGGATGCCAGCTACTCCGAGTAACCACCCTCAGAGAGTAAATCTATCTTACTTCTCTTATTATCTTTTGTTGATTTATTTTCTTGTTTTCACTCTATATCATCATGTTTGTATACATATTTTAGTTTAATCATCTCATCCTCATCATTCTAAAAAAATATGAAAAGGGGGTTGGGAGTTTATTCCTAATTCTGTTAGTGTAACTTTTTATGTAGTTTAATTGTTTCACTTCCTTTGTTCTAATCCACTTTCAATTATTTTTTTGGCTTACTTGATTTTCTAGGAACAACCAATTGTCGCTTTAAGCTCTTTCTTCTTGGCTAAGCGAGAAGTAAGAAGATGGACTCCATAATCTCCCAACACAATCTCTCTGCCAAGGTACGTATGATCATCCCTTTTAAACATTAGCATTTTATTTTCTTCTATTCTTAGAGCCCTCGATTCCTAGCGACCACACACCACATCACAACACAACGAAGTTGACTACCTGGTGCAAACCGAGGGACCAACCACCATGTGTTGATGACATCTTTTGGTGGTTGTTTCTCCATTTTTCAAGAACAACCAATCACCGCTTCAAGCTCTTTCTCCTCGGTTGGCTGAGAAGGAATAAGATGGAACCCATTGTTGGAACCAAAATTTTTCATTTAGCTCACTCAACACAAATCTGAGTAATGTTGAAGCTGGTCCTAAAATTCAACCTAGATTCGGTAAAATAAAAACCATATGATGCAAATAGGCTCTGGAAATACCTCATCATGGCTTTTAAGGCTATAAGTGGCCAATATAATGTATTCATTTCATAGCCCCAGTCAAGAACTTCACAATGGTACCTAAAACATTAAAAACAAACACCGAAAGGTCAAAATAATCATTTTGTCCTCGACATTTTGGGATAACTTGGGACTCTATCATAGAATTCCAACTTTACCATATTGTTAGCATCATATAGAGTTAGAAAATGGTAAAATGGATTGAAAATATGACCACCTATTGAGAAGATATGCAAGGAATATCAAATTCGCCAAAGTTTGCATTAAATGACACCAGGGACATAATGATCCGATCAGCTCCTGGATCGAACCATAGGTTAAAAATTTCAATTTCCTAGTCCAAGACTTTAGTCTTAGAAATATTGATGTATAAAAATAAAATTTGGCTAATGGGGTAATTTAATTACACTTAATTGCAATTTCTGACATTATCAATGACTGAGATCACATTAATCGAGGAAATCGGTAAAATTAGAGATCCAGTGAAATTTAAGAGATCTCAGCCACACATCATGATGGAGCATAAGATCAGTGGCCATCAGGGCAAGTTCAAGATTTTTTCCCAAGAGAATTTCGACATTATTTAATTAATTCTAGCCAGAATTAATGATAACTGCCGGATCAGTAGCATTTAGATTGATGGACCATATCGAATCTTTATCTTTGTGCATCCAGCACCTATCTTTGGCCAAACCCATCTTTCTCCCATCATCCTTGTGTGCTTAAGCCCTTAAAATTTAGGGTTGGGTGCACTAATATCCTCACCCCATTCCATCTTACCATATCCTTCTTCTAGTTTATCATTATCCTCCTTGAGTTGAGCTTTATCCTCACACCATCTTATCTCCTTGGAGATTATCCTCATCCTAACCACCTTTTCTCTTTCAATCTCATCTTACCACATCAGATGGCCATCATATGGCCGAACTTCAACCTTCTCTCAGCTGCCATGTGCACTCAACACCCTACAAATTGAGAAATGGTGCGCTAGCTGCTCTCATCTTACACCCATCAGATGGTTGAGTCCTTTTGCCCAATTAGTAGTCTTTTAAAAATAGATTTCTTTAGGAATTAGGACTCTCAACACCTCAGCCTTATCTTATCCTGTAGAAGGCACCATTCTCCCCTACATAATGCCCCCCATCTAGCCTTCGCCGCAACATCACAGATTGACTCTACGGAAGCCCTACTCCAGCTCTCCCTCAACTTCTTGACATGTTGTCAACACCCTCATAAGCTCTAAATCTTTCCTCCCCTAGTGTATATGACAAAAACATCAAGGAAGCTCTTCTTCCTCCTCTCTTTGGTGTGTCAAGTGAAGAAAAGGAAGATGAAACTGCTTCTTCTTGTAGGTGCACCAACAACAACCTCATATGGTGCATCAACTCCAACAACAGGTGTTCCTTCTTGGTGCGCCAATTCGAACACCATCTGTAGCAGGAGAAGAAGAAGAAGAAGAGGAAGGAGAGAAGGCCAGTTGTCTCCTTCTTCATCACCCGACAAGAATTGTTCCAAAAAGGTTAGGGGAGATGTGGTTCTTTCTAGTTTTTTTTCTCCCCTCTTCTTTCTCTTTCCCTCGGCCTTCTCCTTGGCCATTCAAAATACTCCAAAAACCTAGCCATGCTGGTACCCTAAAAGACATGCTCATCTTCTCTATGTTGGTATCATAAACCATCAAAAATCAACTCCTTTGAGCCCCTCAATCAGACAATTTATTGTCCCAATTCAGACCCTCTTGTTGTCCATGTGCGCACAGTCCACTACAGTCACTTTTCTGGTCATCTCCAAACAGCCTATGCAAGCACCAACATCAAGCTCTTTGATGCCTTTTTTATCAGCCAGTTAGGCTCCTAAACATGTCCCCAACAAGGCCTAATTCGACCCTCCTTGTAGGCCAATTGGACAGACACCAAGGCATGCTCATATCAGGCACCCCTTTGCTAGCCTAAAACCTATCCATGTATAACCTCTTTGATGACCACCTGACTAGGCCCTACAAGCACCCCTTTCTATATTTCAATCAGGACTCTTTGAGTGCTCTCATTGTTGTCCTTAATCATCCCTTGACTGATCCCCTTTTTTGCCTTCCTATTGGTCATCTAATCAGGCTATGAAATCTATGCACAAATAGCCCCTAGCTAAGTCACCATCAGTTCACTAAAACATCCCCTTGTGCATCCATGTCTTGGTCCCTTTTCTGGCCATTTGGTTTGCCCTTTGTGCAACACACCTTAAACAGCAACAAAGCACCCCTTTCATTACATACACAGCCCCTTTACCCATTGAGGAGGAGGAAGTGATCTCTCAGGCATATTCTTGGATCCACAAGATGGGTGAAGTCTTCCCTGGACGGGATATTGAACCTTCATTTTGGATGGATTAGAGAGTGATGACTAGGTATTATTGGATCCAAAAGATGGGCCAAGTCTTCATTAGACAGATTCCCAAATCCAACCAAGGCAGCCCTCTTTGTATTACCTTCTCTGTTGCATCTCAAAAACAAACCCTTTGTGACATTGAGATTTCGATTTCACTAGCCCATGTGTAGTTCTTTCAAGCTTGTCCTAAACCTGCCCCTTGTGTAGTCCCCTTTTCAATCCTTCCAACTAGCACCTTAATCAACCCAAACCTGTCCCTTTGAGGCCCCCTTTTGACCACTATTACCACATGGATGCAAGTGCAAACATGTGCTGCAAATTAGTGCAAGAAACCAAGGCTATAGC